>JAVDBV010000931.1:0-11724 GCA_032619315.1 Piper longum
TGCCTCCACCAGACCACTGCCCTTTGCATTCGCCGTACCGCCGCTCTTTGCCACCATCAGTATAAGATTTCTCTTCTATTTTGAATCAAAATGAGTAATACTTGATTATTTTGATGATGAATGATGCCATGAGTAATGCTAATTATTTTATATTTTGGAAATACTTATAAGGTTAATAATTATTGAGTTAATGATTATTTATAATTGGATATAATGCAAAAAAAATTATACTGACAAAATTGTACATCATTTGAATTATAAAAATTTGTGCAATTGTTTGGTGAAAGAAGCTTGCATTTTAGAGGGAATAGGTACTAAATGTAAATTGATATATATTTTTTCAGAGGTGGATGATACAAATTCTTTAGTAAATGTAAATGAGCAAAGTGAAGGTGGAAAAGATAGAAAAAAATCGATTGCTAAAGAAGAAGAATCTAGTGCCTTGTCTACCTTTGTGTGACTTTATTAGCTGGTTTGAAATTACTATGTTTGTGTTATTTTATTAGTTGGTTTGGAATTACTATGTTTGCGTGACTTTATTCGATGGTTTCTTCATTAAGGGCTTCTTATTTGACTTATTTTGAAAGTGGTTTGATATGATTATTAATGTGAATATATTGAAATTCCTAAATATAAGAGTGGGTTTTATCCTTTTTTTATGTATGTTATTTTTTATTATTTTAGGCATTAAATATCAATTTTATTGTATATTATGTTTTGTAATTTTCATAAAATATAATATTAGCATTAAAATGTTAAAGGTATTATTTTATTGATATAAATTATCAGACATTCGGTCAGACAAAAAAATATCGGACATTCAATTGGACAAAAAAATGTCGCTTTGAATGTCGGTCAGACACGGACATTCGGATATCCATGCCCACCCCAAGTCGTCTCCTTAGACAAAAAAAGAATTTTTCAGTCATTTCATGGTATCCAAGAGTAGCGACTCAGTAGGTAACTAACGTTGCTAGACGAAAGATGGAGATTGGTTTGATGCCTCAACTCTTCCAGCAATATCAAAACGACATTTCGGTTTCTTTGCTCTCTTACTTTGTATATGAGTAAATTGTTTTGTATGTGAGGATAATGGATTGTGGTCTTTGTGGCTGCTTGAAATGTAATTAACATTTTGGGACTCAAGTGTTTAGGATTTGCATTTTGTAATAGTTTATAAGTCAACATATTTTTTTTTATTTTGATATTTTAGAAATCTTAATCAAGTCAATTTGAGTCGAGTCAGTTAACATGCTCGTTCCATTTACGAGTTGATTTTTCATACGAATCTAATCGGTTTGAATTTCTTAAAACTCGGGCCTGATTCATTATAAACCTATTCAATTCGATTTTTTCTAATATATTTTTTTAAAATCAGGCGTGAAATTTTCACATCAAGTACGACTTGGCCGGCTCATTCTTCAACCTTAAGGTCAACATTTTTTTTTCTTATTTTGAGATTTTAAGTCGTATCATGACTCACACTTCCTTCTTTGCTAATAATGTCTTGTTAGAACTTAGAGGAGAAGCATGTGGTATATTTAAAGGAGAAGCATATGGTATATTTAGATCTATTTATTTTCTTTTTTAGATCTATTTATTTTATTTTTTATTAAAAAATTATTAAAAATATTGTTTACTCATACACTCATAATTTCAGTTTTATTACTTTCATTTTTCATCCCAAGCCTCTCAATATTGTATTATTATTTATACATATGTATTTAATATTTGTGTAATATAGACTATTATACTAGATCGTGTGTTGTGCAGGTATCAGTTGAAAAATAAAAGATATATATAAGGATGATGGTGACCATGATATAAGCACATAAAAAGATACATCTATTAGCCATGAGCATAATAATGTGAAAAAAAAACACTTTTCTCCATGCTTTATAAAAACGGCTTTGAGAAAATATACGGTTTTTTTCCACACTAATTTTAGTAGCGTTTGATATTTTGAATTTTGGAGGTAAATATGTAATTTTCTATTTTTTCGGCATCTAAAATATCTAGAAAGAAAAAAAAAATCTAGAAACTTTTTTCTGACCTTAAGGTGGAGATAAAAAGATTAAAGCTTCCCAGCATTTTTTGGTGTAAAACAAAATTATGCAAAATTATTAAATACAAATATAGAAAGGATATTTTTAATTTATTTTTTCTCCATGGTTAAATTTGGCATGGATAATAAAAAAACTGGGGCAGAAGGGACGGTCATTTTTATAAAGTGTAGAAAAAACCATTTATTTGTACTCTAATCCACCCCCAACCATGAATTGACATGACTAGATTCATACAAGTCCCATTTAATCATCCAAGCTGGTCTGTGATTTGTGAATTAAAACAAGTGCATAAGCACATTACATACTACTTATTTCAAGAACACTAGAATTGTTTAAGCAAATGCCAAGAATAAACTTTTGCAGTTTCTCCTACCTTACATGATCATTTCATACTTAAGAGTATCAACATTTTTTTTTCAATAAAAACATAATATAACATGATCATGCCTAACAAGAACTTAATTAAAGGCATCAAAGAGGATACTATTCTGCAAACATGTTCTGGTAAATATATCTGATCCTTATCAAATTGACAAAGTCACAGCAAATGGACCTTTGACACTAACCAAGCAAGGAATTGATTAACAATTTAATTGAAACGATAATGTTAGAATTTATTTCAATGGTTGACTTAACCAACTACTCCATTCCGCATAGTGACAAACTAAAGATTATCAACTGACGCACACAATCCATTTCTACCATTTTCAACAACTATTTCTTGCAAGAAAGCCAATATAAACAGGATTTTTTCCAGCTACGACCTCCCCTAAACCAGCCCGCAGAAACTCATAAGCCCATTTGGAGAGGCAACAACATGCACACCATTACAAGATTCCAGATCCAAGCTCCTCCTGGAAGCTTTCCAGAGTATTTAATGGAACAGTAAATTGGGCAACTGCCCTTTTTTTTATTCCTATCTTGACCAAGATAGCAATTTGTTCTCGCTTACTAAACCAGAATCTCATAGGTGCAACAACTTCCTCCTTAGTAAAGAACGGCAATGAATTTACTAACAGGCAAAGACCCATAAAAATTTAGATCATGAACTATCAATCCCTTCCCATGTACATGCACTTGGGGGAGGATTGATTTGAGGAGAAGGGCTTGAGTGAGAAACGGAGAAAATTTAAAATGGTAGTTTTGTGAAGGAAGTTATTGAGGTCAACGGCCCTGTTTCTCAACCTTTTCTTTCTCTCCATCTGGATCACAAGCGCAGATGGAAACTCTTCTCTCCCCTTCGCCAACCGATGGCAACTCCCTCCTTCCTCTCCTAGTTGACATTACGCACCATTTGACTCTCGCCATTCTTCCCTTAAAAGACCCACCGCAAGAAAAATCTTATTTTTGATGCTAGTACATTAATTTTCGACGCTAATTTGTTGTTCTGCATGTGAATATATAAAGACAATTCATGGGTGATCCAGCTTTCTTTCCTCAAGCATCTCCACCACTACCATTTCCAGCAATCCCTCCTCCACCGGCCTCCGTAGTCGCTGCCGCCGCCATGAACTCCACCGAGATGGACCCGGCCGGCAACCTTCGCGTCGGAGTGGGCAGCTTCGGTTACGGCATCGGCATCTCCATCGGCATCCTCGTCCTCATCACCACCATCACCCTTGCCTCGTACTACTGCACTCGTCCCGGTACAGCACCCCAGGTCCTCCCCACGAGAGGCCTGCGCCGGCCGGAGCCCGGCGGCAACACCCCGCCGCCTCTCACTGACGTCGAGCTCGGCCTAGACGAGGCCACACTGAAAAGCTACCCACGTCTTCTCTACTCCAAAGCCAAGCTCAAGAAGAAGGACTCCACCTCCACCTGCTGCTCGATATGCTTGGCAGACTACAAGGACACAGACATGCTGCGCCTGCTGCCGGATTGCGGGCACCTCTTCCATCAGAAATGTGTGGATTCATGGCTAAGAATGCACCCGACGTGCCCAGTCTGCAGATCTTCTCCTATGCCGTCGCCATTGCCGACACCTCTTGCAGAGGTTGTACCATTGGCAGCAAGCAGAGTATGATGAAAGAGGAGACCAGAAAACAGGACACCACAGATCTCTCTTGACCATAGTGATTTCTTCTTTTTCTCTTCTGAAACATGATTTGTTTTCATTTTTGTACACAAGAAGATAGATCCCATGACTGAAAATTCATGTGTTTTAGATTATATAGTTCACAAGATAGAGCCCATCACACAAAATTCACTCATGCAATTTCTCCCTTCTTGAATTATATGAGATTCATATCCCATCACTAAAAAATTTTCAATCCTTTCTGAAACAGATGGTTGACAATAAGTTCTTTAAAAATTGACCATTTATTTCTTTACTAAAATTGATTAAAAATGCCACCAATCAAGTAAACAGCTCTACGATTGAATAAATTGAATCAAACTGAAAAATTGAAAAATTTGAACAAAAATGTATTTTTTAAGCTGTACAAAATAGTCAGGTATGATTGTATGTACAAGACACATGTGACTCGATTGATGAAATAGCACCTCCCCCAAAAAAACACATTTATTTTAAATAAAAAAATAGAGATACTGAGGCGTTGTTCATTTTTAAGATGATTATTAATATTGGTTCCACATCAAAAGAGAATTTCTTGTTACAAGAGAACCATTTGAATTACTTGTTCTTTTCTATATTTTAACAATTACATGCTCTCCAAACAGTACAAAGTTTCGAAGACTGCGGTCAAGGAAGGTAACAAGTAGTAGTTACAAATTACATGCAGGTAATTTTAGAAGGCAATTCCATTTCAATTCATTTGCAACCAACATTTTATGATCCAATTACCAACAATACATACAATTGCAACAAAACTAGTTTTCACAAAGCAAACAGCAGCTAATAAGAATTAATTGAGACTAAGTAGTCCCTGAGAGCTTAGTTTAACCGAACGCAAGAAAAAAGATTATGGGGAAAACGGGAAAAAAACCCATGTAGCAAGAAACAAAAGATTTAGCTATCGCTGCTCTTCATAAGATCAATAAAATCTATGTGATGGGTACGAATGAAAACAATACTTTAGATGTAGATCAGAAAAAATATAACTTGAAAGAAAGAGGTTAGAAGGATATTTGAAATAAACCATGTGCAACTCACTTGTTTGGTATGATAATTTGAAAAAACAATCATGTGGAAGGTATATGCCTTGAACAAGAAAAGGACAACTTTAAGAAGAATTCCTGCTTTAAACATGTTTCGGTTTGAAAAAAGGAGAATATTTGGCAAAAGAGAAAACCATCCATTACAATATACAAATTTCCGGAGTAACTGTTCTTTTCTAGGATGCACAGTGAAACTTAAGAACAGTCCCAGCTGAACAAACAAATATTTCGCTTATTGTCAACCAAATAATAATAACACCATTACAAGCATAGGTAATTGGGTAAAAGCAAACAAACAAAACACCAAAATAAAAAATCCTGAAATAGGATTTACCACTCTCAAACATAAAGAATAACATCAGCCACCAAGATGAATTGATAACAGAGTAAAAAGGAGTGTGATATAACTCGTATACGAGCATATGACTGTAGTATCTGTACAAAATGTAAGCTTCCCGGTGCTTGAAAATGTGAATTTTCTAATACTGATTCTATCTCTTCTGTGATTTTACTTTCCTCTCCAGAAACCGAAGAACCTGTGAAATAGAAATTTCATGCTTACCATTATTTTTTGCACACAATCTTGCAATGACAACAAGCCGTTTAAGATCCTTCAGATCATAATTGCCACCAAGATCTGCATCTACCATATTATGCAAAGAATCATATAACCGAGATTCTTGCACCCAGTCTACCAATTTCAAGTCATCATTGCCCAAGGATTGGCCAGTTATGAGCTCAAGAATCAACAAACCAAACTGGAAAATGATGTGCCTGCCTTTCTGACTTGAGTCACCTGAAACCAAACGAATATAATAATCTACACAAAATTTCAAATTGTAATATTAAGTGCTCCAAGACTTCCTTACTTGAAGATGAATCACTAGATGACGGACAACTGTGCCCAGTAGGTCCGAGAGCACCCATGGCAGATAGCTGTGACAAGTACATATATTCAGCATCTTAAATCAAAATTCCAGAAGACTGCTAGTGTAACTGTTATACTGTAATTTTTAAAAATAAAGCAAGAAAAAAAGAAGGTGCATTGCACTTTGCAGCCACAGCTCTACTTCAGCCAAATTTGGTGGCATGTGGAATGATATTATGTAATTATAGTGGATGTGAGAAATTTTGAAAACCTTTGTTAATGAAATCATCACTGAACTGCATCACCATAATCATTCAGCTACATGAACTAATTAGCACAACAACTTATGAGAGAACATAAATTTGTACTAAAGATTACAAATCTCAGCTTCCAAGAAGACAAAAAGTGTCATTACAAAATTGAGAGTCCAAATCTGCTGCAAGATTTAGCAGCTAATAAGGCTGCAAAACTCAATAAAGTAATATCAGGCAAGCATTTTTCTATTTAACATTTCTCAACTACTCCTTACAGGTGGATGACAACTACCACACATCAATCTAATAGGATTCAGCAAAACCATACAGCTGAATTTCACTCTTAAATTGAACTCATTTTGTGCCATTTCATTTTGAGGCAAAAGTAGCAAAAAAGACTGCAATCTAGGTTTTCGGAAAATGTTTTTAAGTGTTAATCATCACATATCCTATCAACATTCAAACAAGACTAAAGTACACAGAGAGGGATTATGTAGTCAATAATCTAATAGTTAAATGAACTCAGCTGAAAATCATGCTCTTTCCAATATTATTTAGACGCATAATCCAACCAGCTTTCACAATCAACTAAACTAATTGATATCTTGCATTCATAACTAAATTCGCAGCCTAAATATTATACCTTTGCACCGATGGAGTCATATTAAGCAACACATTGCCGGAATTGATTGAATCATAATAGATAGGTGGATCACAAAAGTACTGGAGATATTCCTGACAGATGTAAATCCATTTAGTTACAGGGATAAATATTTCTTATGTGCCTGATTTTGATAAACTTTGTTTAGGTTGATTAAAGCATACCAGAGCTGAAGCTACATCAATTGCGATTTGTAACCTAATCTGCCAATTCAATGGTGATTTTAGGGGATCTGTCAAAATGATCTTCAATCAAAATCTATATGAAAAGAATGCTTAAGAAGAAACAAAAATCTAGCTAGTGGTACCTTGAAGATGATCCTTCAAGCTCCCATTTTGCATGTAGTCAAATACAAGAAACCTGCAGGTAGCAAAGAAATACATCTTTGTTTAACCAAATCAGTGGACATGAATTATCTACCACAAGAGTAACAAGAGATCAATCCATACCGTTCTTTACAAAAACCATGCAGGGCAACAAGATGACAATGATGTAGCCGCGCCAAGGCCTCAACCTCTTTGTAGAAGTCTTGCCTACTTTTTCTCGAATCTCGTACTTCCGCAACAAGACCTTCAGGGAAGCGGGCTTTATAAACAACCCCATGAGAATCAGCCCCAGAATTGCACAGAAGTCATCAGTAGCTCGCTTGATTTCCTTGAAAGTGAAGTTTCTAACAAATGGTGCAGGTTCTACAGCATACAGCCAGCCAACCGTGAGCTAGTACTAATAATCACATTCGCTGACGTAGCAAACATCACAACGAAGATTCAATAATTTCTACCAATACAAATGCGAAATATCAGAGTTCAAGAACAAATTATTTCCTTCGACATGATCACAAATTTGATAATCAGGAGTCAACCAGCAATCATAAGTAGTAGGGAATTTGATAATCAGAGTTGAAGTCACGAGTCAAAATAAGCTAAACAGAAGGAATTTTAAGAACGGGTAGACTACTACATCAACAACACCAACATGATTATAGATTCTACGTTCAGAAGCCAACGAGCAATGGTAACTACGGGGCAATTTTTTTCATAACAGAATTGAACTCAAAAGTAGAAACTAAATTATTCTGGTTTCAGTTGAAAATCCCATCTGACACATTCTGGTGTCCACCCAAAAGAGTGAAAGTTACAGTACCCGAGTGGAAATTTTGAGAGGATCAACCAATAATTCAACATTGCAAGCAGACAAAATGCCAACATTAAAATAAAGCAAAAATCCACATCAGCGTAAACAACATATTATCGGAATTGTGCGCCACAATTTTTCAAAATGGCCGAAACAAAAAAAAATAGTAACAATCACATTCCCCACAAAATCACCCAAAAGTCCGCATAGGATAAAGAAGAAGCAGCATTGAACAACAGATTCTGGGTAATTAATAAAGAAGAAGCGCAAACCAAAAAAAGGAGTCGCAGGAAGAACAAATCCGACGAGCAAGGGGAGACTGCACTGGTGGGGAAAAAAAAAAACAGAGCTAAAAAAGAGTTTACATTAAAAAAAAATGGTTGAAGAGATAGTACCGTGGTGGCGGCGGCGGCGGTGGTGGTGAATGGGAGACATGGGAGCAGGCAACGGCCCGTCTCCCTCGACATGGAAGGAAGAAGAAGATGAAAGCGAAGAATGCGGAATGGGGATACTGAGGGAGGGAAGGGGGGCCGGTGAACGTGACGTGAAAGTGGACGTCAAAATTTTTAAAAAAAAATAAAAATAAAAAGTACATATATTTATTTATTTTTCCAAAGCAGTATGTATAACCACCTCCTTCCGCAATCCCCGCCCGCTTTATAACCGTCTCCTCCGCAATTCCCGCAAAATCAGAGATATTTTTCTTTTTCTAAATACACTGATTTTATGATAAGAGGATAGTAATTGAGTTTATATTTTATGATTTTGTAATTTATTGGGTCATATACTCCTGTCAACCTGTTTTAGGATCTTACAACAAATTTGAACTTTTTGTAGGCATTTATCTATGATTAGAAGAAAAGCCAGTATTAACTTGATTTGACAAATGTGAGGTGAAGTGGCTGGAAAGGATTTGCAATTTTACTCTCAATTCTTTAAGTCCAAAGAAAGAAAGAGAAGAATTAGCTTGATATGATATCTTCGTGACGATTATATGAACAATCAAATATGCAGGAAATAGTTTGAGTTTAAAAGAGTTCCGAGTGTGATTTACAATTTATGTAAATAGCTAGTTTTAGATTTTATACTCATGTTTTTTAATTAGTTTGAGCTGACATTAAGCAATTTGAAAAAAAGGCAAATAATCATGCATGGACATAATCTTTTTGCACTCGCAAAAAAAATGAAAAAAGGAGATTTTTCTTAGAATATACAATTAAAGGGTTTTTTTATTACAAAAAGGCCACGTACATTTAGAACAAATATTTAATGTATTATGTAAACAGAATACGTATTAATTTATTTTCAAATTGGAAGGATCTATGATTTTTATCTAAGTCTTTCCCAGGAATTTATATTCTTATATTATCCTTTCCTCTTTTTTCTTTGTTGTGTTCTGAAAGAGATATATTCTGAGAATAGATACAATGATATGATTGGTTCAAAAAAATCATGATTGTTGATTCACAAAATACATTGAATGTATCCTGGCTTTCACAAAATATGATAAATGTGTATTAATTTTTCTTGAGGTGACCACTTTTAGTCTTCTTAATTTTGATACTGTTTCATGCCAGACTCAGTGTACCCTGAATCTGATCGGTTTTTTTTTTAAGAAAAAATGGCCTTTCGAATAATAGTGTTAAAAAGAAGGGCGCTACTGTGTTGTAAGGCATCTGGGGCTTGGGCCAAAATCCAATAAGACCTAATTAACAAACACATCATATATCAACACTCATCCACGGGTGTTTAATGTTTTATCCAAAATTTCAATAACTAATGTGCGCTATCATTGTACATAGTAAAATTGATTGAGGTCACAGTATAATGATTCATATTATTAAATGGGTGCTCTGTTTTTTTGTGGTCAATGGGTGAGTTTCCATGTCAAATCTATCTTATAATATAAAATAACACCATAACTTTTTCGGCTTTCATTAGAGTTCAATAAATGACAGAATACTATGCGATGCTAAAACGAATCTAATTTGGGTCGCATTTTAATAACAAAATACTTACTTATTAAAGAAGCAGTAATAAGAAAAGCTATATGTACAATCTATCTTAATGTAAAATACGTGCTCTTTGGCTTAGGATTTTAATTGTTGTTCGGTTTAGTTTAACTTTTAGTTTTATTCAATTTATTTTTTAGATCGATTTGGGTTGGCTTAGCTTTTGGCTGTCAGTTTTAAAGAGAATTGGTATTATTCGTGCCTTGATTTGGAAGGCTTTAGCTTACATAGGTACCTATTAATGTAATTTTGTTTGGCATACGTTGTGTTTTAGTAGTTAATAGGGCCGCCGTGTACACATTAGAGGAGTCGTTTTGGGGAGGATATTTTAATCATGCATTTTGTATTAAGATGTTATCAAATCACTAAGTTGATATGGCCTTTAATTTGCTGTCATACTACTTATAGTCTTCTATTTTATTAATGTAACTGATTTGACTTCATACACATTTAAAGATTTTTTTAATATTGTACTATTATAAAGTCCTAAAATTTGTATAAGTACAATTTAATTAGACCAATAAAAATATAATGAGTCATGTCACATTAATGGACAATACTTTTGTCTATTAAGTATAGTACGATTCATTGTATTTTCATTTCCTTTTATTCTCATTTTTCTATAAAAAAAATGTCTTTATAAACACATCTTTTTACCATAAATTTCAAATCGCATTATTATCATCTTTCCACCTTTTATTAAATTTTTCTAACATTGTCGTTTGCCGGAGTTTGCTAGCATTTGCCATCAAAGTTAGTTGCATGTTGAGGTACATGTACGTTAATTATACTTTAAAGTATATATTATCGTCATCGAATCTGTGATCTGGAATCTTAATCTTGATACCTACAATTTAGTTAAACTTTCTATTTTGATAATTCTTACAATATTATTTTGTTATTGATCTTTTTAATTCATTCAAGTCATATTTTTTTCATCTATTATAATCTACAAATATATATAACAATTGATTTAAATTACTTTTAGCTCGTTGATCACGCATTCTCATGCTTGTATTATATAAATTGTATTAGATGTTGAGTTGAGTTCGTTTATAAGTCATGTGGTTCAAGCTCCCTAGTAGATGTTGAGTTTGGAGATCAGGTCCATTTAAAACTCCTCTTTAGGTATGACACCCATACTTATGACATAACCAAACCAATTTATGTCTTTTTTATCTAATCCAACCCATACCTCTTTAGGTATGACACCTATACCTATGACATTACCAAACGAACACATTCTCTCTATCTTATCCAATACATACCTCTTTAGATATGACACCCCATACCTATAACATCACCATGCCAACTGTAACAGACGTCAGGCTGGGGTAAAATTTTTCGCCCCCAAACACTCCCCGTTCGGCGTATTCCCCACCAGGGAACACCAGCCTTCCACAAGCCCGCAGCAGAAAGACCGCGCAAAACACCGGGACAACGAATCTCGACCTTAATAGCGATACCGGTAGAACACGCTACAAACAGCGGTACGAGATCCCGCTCCCAGCAGCGGCACAAGTAGATGACCGCTACAAATAGCGGCACAAGAAGCGCCCCAGCAACCTGCGATGTTAGCGCAACACCAATCCAAACAGCAATGTCCCGTAAC
>JAVDBV010000932.1:0-17889 GCA_032619315.1 Piper longum
TATATATATATATATATATATATAAAGTTGATAAGCTCGGATTGGCACCGACAAAAGTCGAAACTGATTCGATGCCTAAAAGTGATTCTACGAACAAAAATCGAGTTAAGAAAGTTAAATGAGCTTCGAACCTTGAACTCAATTGGATGAATATCTAAGACTCAAATCAAACTAGGCCTACAAGGGTAGTCTAGTAGTCTGAAATCCCTAAGATGTATATGAAAGAAATATCCTAAAATGTCCAAACGAAAACTAAGTGTTGTAATAGCGTAGGTTTAAACCTAAAGCCCTAGGCTAACACAAGCAACAATCCGTATACCTTGAGTCTATATGGTTAACTCATGCTCTCCTCTGGCATAATGAAAGCTATCATTTATATATCGGACACACCCAGCCTCAATAACATGTTCATACGCTTATTTGGGCCCCATACTCATGGTCTAGAAGCTGAACTTATTGAACCAATTGGAGATTGACCCGAACTGAGCAAAGCAACAAGCAGGTAAAACCCTAACCCGAAGATGAAGTTTTATAAATTTACTTTTAAATGGTGGTATAAAGTTATATGCACATTCAATGGTAATTTATATAAGGACATCTAATTTGGATATTTTTTAGTGAAGCTCGTGTAAAGTGATTTATATGTATACAAAGTAGAGTGCATAAGTTGGAAGTTGATAAAATTTTATCTTTTTTCACATCAACATGACCTACTTTTAATTTTTAGATTTTTGTTAAAAGATATTTTGAAATAATTTTTTATGACATTCGGTGTTTTGATATAATTAAGATGAAAGGGTTAAAAGAATTATATTGAGTTGAAAATCTATAAATACCCTTATTATTTATTTATTTCGATTTTGAGCAGTAGGTCATATTAAATTACATAAACCTCATTGAATCATGAATAGCGTATTGGCAATTTAATCATAAATTCCATACAGAATAATATGCAACTTAAATGCTGAAAGTAAAATAGAAAAGATTCAAACAAAATGTTTTAATTATGAAAAGGCATTTGAAGTGCATTACCTGGCCGAATACAGCGACAATGCCTATAAGTGTACTGGTACTACTTATAAGTTGCATGCGTGAGGAACCATCACTTGTTGCGGGTAAAAGCTTTGCCAAACCAACATCACTTACATGTGCAACCATGTCTTCGTCAAGGATGAACGATGGGAGTGTGACATTGATTACGTAGATAATCCAGATATAAAATCAGTGCAATGTCAAAGGCTCAAGTGTATGATTAATCTTAGGATGATATGTATAGCTTATTTCCACGGATACTAAGCCATGGAAATGTAGTTAATTGTTTGTAAATATTGCTTTGACCAAAATAACACTTGCACTTGTGCGTGATTGGCATGATTTCCTTCACAAAATGACGCCGGAGTTTGCTTTGGCATACTACTTGAGCATATTGATGCTTTCTCTAATCAGATGCACTAAAATGGCTAATCCTAAAAATGGTCACCTCTTTTATTTTTTCTAGGTCATTAACGGGACCACACAAGTGAATGTGAATCATCCTCTCAAAATAATATGGGCATTAAATTATAAAAGCTGGGAAAAGGTAGCATCATCGTTACAAAGGAAGAAACAATTCAGATATCTAGGAATAATGTAAACAGACTCATGAAATGAGGAAAATAGTTGGCAAAGTTCATTACTCATAATAAGGCAGTAACTAAAGCTAAGTTCGAGACTGACAAGAAGCAGGAAGTGACGCAACATCCTAGTCGAAATGATGAAAAATGATAACTACTTGTTTGTTAAATGAGAAAAAAAAAGAACAAATATTTTGTAAAGTGTTTCGTTAATAAAAACTTAAACAAAGATTTCTATTGTTGAGGAGGATAGAAGAAAGGAATGATTAAGTTCGTTTTTCCTTGAGGAACTAAGTTAATGGAAAGTTCACGGCCCTACGTTATCTTAAAGACATCAGCCTTGTCGAGTTACATGTCAGATGCTCTTTGGCGATGTCATGTGATTATGTTGTATATTATTTAGATAATCTAAAACAAATTTAATAGATCGTTCTTATTTATTTAGAATTGACGTTGTTACTTTCATGTTTGTGCTAATCCTTGGAGGCACAAAGGATAACTTCATAATTGAACAAAAACATATTCTTCTTCTTCTTCATCCTCTTCTTAATTGTCCAACAATGAGATGAAGTAAACGATGATTATGCAAAAATAAATTTCGTGCCCTGCAATCTTGGATAGTAATGAAGCGGATTAAGATTTTGACCTTTTCGAAACACAACCAGATATCAGAAAATCAAAGACAGATCTCCCCCAAAGAGTCAAAAGATAAACACAAGATCGGTACGGTGCGTCAAAATATGGTTTATCAAGGATGACTAAGCTATTCAAAAGACTATAGAATCTGAAAAAATAACTGGGGAAGCAAAACACTACCTCCACATAGTGATATACAACAGAGCGACAGATGTAAAACTGATCTAGTTTTGATAAAAGAGTTAAAACCAAATTTGATCAGAATATGATATAACCTGTTTATTTTACAATTGAAAGTTTGAACGTAGAGGTAAATAAATTGCACATTTACAATGGTTTGAAAAAGTGAAAGGTGAGCAAAAAAATGACACGACCAGAGGCATTTTAAAAGAGACAAATCAATTTCATATAAGGATGGTATAAGTTACAAAGGCATTTACAAACAACGGAAAAGAAAAGTACTCACACTAAGCCTATGACCATTGAAGGCTACTTAGTTCCCACAATCATAGTAAAATACCCGTAAAGCACAAAATCAGCAAGCATGTCATTCATAACCCACAAAATTAAACTTTGACATCGAAAAAAAAATCAATAGAAATCATCCAAAAATTCAAGAACCACCATTTAAAAAAAAATTCTCCAAGAATATGAATTAATAAAAGTCCAGGACCCAAATCAACATGAAATCTAAACAACCCAAGATGCTCATATGAAGAATAAACTAATTTCTCAAAGAGTCATAATCCCACAAACAATTCAGAAACTAAGGTTAACTAACACAACAATGATGCTTCCTTCAGGCCACATATCGCCCAACCTGAAGCAGAAAAGAATGCATCTCAAAAAGAAACATGCATAAGTCACCAATAAAAACATAAACAGATTGATCTATTCCTGTTTGCACGCAACCCAATACAAATATACATTAGTTTAAAGATACTTCAAATTAATTTTAAGTACAGCAATTTGATAATTAAGAGGAAGGGCTGAAAGAATAGATTGAGTTAAAAATTTATAAATTCCCTTTATAGTTTTTTTTATATTTATCAATTGGATTTTGACTAGTAGGACCTATTAATTTGATCAAAATGAAATATATAACTTATATAAATTATGTGAGCCGTAACCATGAATACAAGGCTCTAATATTACAATAGCAATGACACTTTCAACTAATAAAGAACTAAAATGAAACTAGTTTATTATTTTAGTTGAGTTATTCTTATCTCTTTCTTTCTTTTTATTTATTTTATTTTTAAAAAAATGTTGGAGAATTAGCCTCACCCATTGTAATGGCTAATAATCACTTGGATCTAGATTACTATGTCAATTATTTTCACACCCAAAATATTACTCTTTTTATGCAGGTACAAAGCGATGAGGGAGCCAGCATCATGCGTTCTCCCCAAATTCGTTGCTATTGGTGTGGAGAGTGGGATCACCTCATGAATCAATATCCTTACACACCTAATTCATTTAATTTTGTAGGAAATAATAATAACAAATCAACTATCCCTACTCAAGCAACCAAAACTGTGGTTGGGTGGAATACCACAACTTTGGTAAAAGTACTAACTATGTAGCCTACTCCTACTAATCTTATTTGTTTCCAAGACAACAATGCCCTCCACAAGAACAAGAACAATCCATGTAAGATATAACGATACCATCTAATGCAAAGTCAACAGACTTGATTAATTAATTTGGAAATTCATATGGGCAAGCTTTCCTTTTAAAAAAGCCCGAAGAAAACCTTCCAAGCGAGATTTTAACCTTGTACAATATTTTTTCTCCCATTTGGTGCCGTAAAGCCTAAAATGAAGATTGACAGGAAAAGGTTCAGGTATATGAGCATGAGGATCAAATGATCTTGGCTGCTAAATCGTCTCGTTGAAGACATCAAACTTAGCACTTTTTTGTGAAGCAACCGAAGTTTTAAATAAGTAGTTTGCTACATTGGAGTTGATATCCTATTCAATTTTTATGCTTTCAGGGGTATCCTTTCCTTCTTTATATATACTTTCCATACCATTCTTAAGCAGTGAGGACATTAGCAGTTTGGGGGTTTTATTTCATTTGTAGTAATTTGCTAGTCGATCTTTTTTTGTTTGCTGTGTCAAATATCCATCTAATTAATATCATCCAATGATATTTTGTGCTAAGAATAGTTCTTTAATGGATGATTTAAGCATGAAGGTATTGCTTATGTTTCATGAGATAGTAGAACTATATTTATGTTACCAATATTTATCGATTTCAAATTCCCCTATCTACGATTTTGATCGTATTTGGACGATGGTCATACTTTCTGTCCTTATTTTAATATTGGGTGATCTAGAATACATTTTACTACTCCCCGGAGGCGAAATCCTAAGTACATGCTATAAAAAATATCATTTAGGCAGTCTGTTTTTGAGCTAGAGCCTCATTGTGCATACCTGTCGCTTTCATCGACTTTTCAACCTAATTTTTGATCTTATATCCTTTTCTGTTTTGTTTACCCATATATATGCTTGAGTTAGAGCCTTTGTTATTTTTCCCTATGATTTAGGTATCCTATTCCCTTAGTATGATTTTCTGCCATCTTTATTGGTTGTTATCATTGTTGAGAGATCTATGTTTTTGAGGGATTTGTTTATTTATATTGTATGACATTAATGGCTCTATGGTTGTTGGAGTAACAAAAATGTGGCAGGTGTTGTGTTGTATGGCAAAAGGCCAAAAGGTTATTGTTCTTGAAAAAAACATGAAAAAAAAAAAGAAAATAAAGAGAAAAAAATTAAAAGATGAAATTTATACTCGTGTATATTGCTTAGTAACTCTCAAATGGCATTCATTTGTGCTAAGAAAAATTTTGTTTTTGAGTAATAAAGTTGTATATTGTCAATGATGATGATGATCAATTTAGGCTTGGAAGATCGCTATTGCTAGGTGATTTGTGTTATTTACTTACATATCCTGATATAACCTTTTACACACTTCACCTAGGCCTGTTACAACCCGTGAAACACCTAATGATTCCAATTGACATGTCACTTACATTAATGGTGAGGGTTAATACAATTTGCGCCAACGAAGATCTTGATTATCATTTCATCTATGGTTATATAAGTTGAGTCCATATTCTTGATTGATATATAAGATTTAGGCGATTTATTTTTACCATCTATGGAGCATAGTTCATATTGTACTTGATTTTCTTTGTTTCCATTGTTGAATCATTTTTATGTGATTTTGAGAAGCTATGTAGGTGCACATGTGAGGAAATTAAATATTTGATTACATGGATATTTATTGTAAAACCCCATTTTCGGGTTAGGGTTTTACCCGATTTGAGTTTTACCCTATTCGGGTCAGTATCGAGTTGGTTCGAGTAAGATCGAACCAAACTAGTTTCAGATTATGAGTTTGAGCATGTTATAGTGGTTGATTATACCAGACATACAGATAATAAGATCACAAGTTATGAGTGTATACTGAGGTATACAGATTTGTTTGTATATGCTAATTAAGATTTTAGGCCTAGATTTAGGTCGTTGCAGCGTTTAATATCTGTTTGGGATTTTATGGGTACATCATTTGTATGCAGCATAGGAATTTCATATCACTTGATTGTGCCCCTGTGGGCCCATCTTGATTAAGTTTAGGGTTTCGAGGCCCATTTAACCTTATTTCATTGATTCCCGCATATAGAGTCAATTTCAGTACTTGAGTCAGTTTTGAGTTCAGAAGGTCTCGATCCGAACTTTCCGTCCATATTTATAGTGTATATACTCATAGGTGGGTCCCACTAGGTCACGAGTTGTCAGATGAGCAGATCATGCCACGTGGTAAGATATGAGCCATCCACTCAGCTTTACCTTCACCGTTTGATTTCTAGTGCCTTCCCTACAATTCTACATGATTTTTACCTCAATGCCGCCACCACTTCGACTCGCTGCCGGTGAGCCTCCGCCTCAACCCTGGCCACTGGATTGGCATGACTGTGACCACCTCATGGCCGGCTATCCGTCCGTACCCATGATCGCCACCGGTGCCACTGCAGTCGCCGTCGGCGACGATATTTTCTCAGTCGATTTTCTACCGCCGATGCCACCCTTTCGGGCTATTTTTCAGTGACGGCGAGCCACCATTGGCCGATCCGACCACCTCGATAGAATTCACTCATGTAGATCTATATTTTGAGACCACCCATGACCACATCCGCGGCCGCGATCGCCGCCAGTGAAGTCGCCGCACTAGGCGGCAATCCGCCGCCTTTGTTGCTGTTTTCCGGCCAGCCGACGGCCAAACTCCGCCGATCGTCACCACCAGCACCTCCGTCATCCTCCCCTCTTTCGATCACGGTCGACGGCGCCACCAGCCACACTGCCATGGGCATTCTCCGACAACGAGCACCGCCGCCCCCTTTTGGCATTGATTAAGTATGTTTGCTTACAGCCCGGTGTGAGGCAATTTTTTAAGTTTTATATATTTTCGTGGGTAATGAAATACCCATTTGCTAGTTTTTATTAGTTATTTTGCAGATTAGTAACATTCGTTACTAACGGTTTTCATATAATATTTGTAGATTATGTAAATCCTGTATCGACTTCGGCGGAAGGACAGATAAATGCTACACAGACTTGAGTGAAGCGAATTTATTCTTTTTCTGGCTTTTACTTATATTTGATACGTTTGACGTGTATATAATATTGTCTTCCATTTTCATGACACTAAGAAGGCTGTTTCGATCTATTTAATCGATCGAGTCGTACCGACCGACAGCTTTAAACATGACTCGTCGCGATCGTAACATTTCTGATCCTGTTCTTAAGTGAACCAAAATCGGGGTGTTACATTTATTGCACTTTTATGTCTAAGTTTTGCTCGGGACGTAGTCTGATAATTTTGTATAAGTGCTACTATTCCATGTATTTCAAGCATGCTTTTGTCTTGTTTTGAGTAAGTTATTATATTTTAAGTGTTTTTGTTTTATTTTAATAAAAATATAGATTCATTGCATTCTTGTGTCAATTTTGTAATTTTTGTACCAATTATATTTAATGGCTTTTATGGTTATTTATGAATAAATATGAAGTGCACGAAGAATTGAAACACAAATTGATGAGTCAATGGAAGGTTATGAAGGTTCAAGATTTGAATAATGGCAGAAAGTTGTCTTGGAAGAGAGATTCATGTTAGACTTAGGCCAACAACATACAATCACCCTGGTTATTAGAAATATTTGCTGGGAGATGTATGCAATCATACGAGCTAATCTTAATGAACTCTTTGGTTGGACCATAACTAAGAATAGGGCGGTTGGATTGAATTGATAGTCTAAGTGAGATTGGAAGATAAGCTTAAATAAATACAATCACCTTGGTTATTAGAAATATTTTATAGGAGTTGTATACAATCATATGAGCTAATCTTATTGTACTCTTTGGCTCGACCATAACTAAGAAGAGGGCAGTTGGATTGAATTGATGGTATAAGTGAGATCGGAAGATAAATTTAAATAAATCAATCTCAGGTTGATAATCATTTCTAAAAAAAATTGAATAATATGAGTAACCTATTAATATGAAGTTAAATGTGAAATATTCGATCATAGATTGAAGTCACTGGAGTTATCCTAATCTATTTGTTGTTCAGTAGATTTTGTTAGATCAGTAATTATTTTATTCTTTTCACTCTAATAAATATATTTAAATTAATCTTGAATATTAGCAAATTCTAGTTATTGCTCTCCGTGGGAGTGATCTTAATTTCTCACTTTATTACTTGTTTGATATATATACTTGCCTGATATTATTTTAACGACAACAAGTCATGATTATATTTCACTTTTATTTACACTCCTATACGAACAAGATGTTCTCTCACAAGCTCTAACTTAGTCTTAACAATTCCCATGTGAATTCTATTGGGTGAAATGCTCGCAGAGCACTCAATCACAATTTTCAAAATTGACATTATGCAAGATCTAATTTGTACATCTTCTCCCGTGGCAAGCCGAAGCAACTATGTATCAACAATTTCCATAATTTGGTCAGGGAATGTCATTTTAGCGAAATGAAAAATGGTCACATCTCATGAGTAGTCTTCTTCCTGATTAACATTTTCAACAATTTAACTCCATAGCTGAACATATCCCGTTGTGTCATCACATTGCTGGTCGTGTTAAGACAGAGTTGTTAAATAAAGTAAGAAGAATTTATAGTTAAATGGTGGTATAAAGTTATATTTATTATTCAATGATTATTTTTGTAAGGAGAAAATTATGGTGAACTACACCACCTATAGTTTTGAGTCAATAGGGTAGTGGAGGCCATGATGGGCTAAATAGAAAGGAAAAATAAAAGATGGTTAAAGAAAGGGCTACTGTTTTGAGTCAAGGGGTGTGGGTGGAACAAAATGACGTAGATTGCTCATATTGTGAGTGGGTCCAATGAGGTGAAGAGTTGTTGATGTGGTTTTCATTGTACAACCATTTAGTTGGGGCCAATCAGATGATGTTTCTTACCTGGCCAATCGTTTGTAGGTATACAAATGATTATAATTGTTTATTAAATAACAATAAAATGAATGGTAAATCATAAAATTAATTGAGTAGAATTTGAAATAGAATAGTCTGTGGTAACATTAACGTTACAGTTTTATCAATTTATCAAAAATATTTGATGATTTATTTTAATAATATAAGTTTATAATCATAAATACTTAAAATTGAATGCAAAATTAATTGTCTAGGAAGTATTCAATTCATTTTTTATAAATCAATTTAATTAATATTTACCTGTTAATAGCATTTTTGTTGATAGAAAGAGAAGATTGTTGCCACGCACCATCTTAGCCACTCATCAGATTGCTATGGTTTTTTTAGAAAACAAATTCCCATAAGACGCTATGATATCACAACACTATCAAAGAAACTCAACATTTAATCCTTAATACCATATTGTTGTCTAATATTATAATAGTAAAAACTAATAAACAACTAAAATGAAACTAGTTTATTATTCATATAGATTGTCTTCACTGTGCAAACATGATTTTTTCTTATCAAATGTGTAGTACATGATTTCAAGAAAAGGAATTAGGATTGCTCTTTAGCTTATACTCCACCACGAAAAAGTTGCTCTCTCACAAGCTCTAATTTACTCTTAACAATTCCCATGTGGATTCTATCGCTTGGAATGCTTGAAGAGCACTCAAACCCAATTTCCAAAATTGATATTATGCAAGATCTAATTCGTACATCTTCTTGCACGTGTGATCTTATATCTTGCAAAAAGGATGTGGTGAAATCATAAGTGTGATGTCTATATATTAGGAACATAATATGGGCTTAAACCCAAGAAATTGATATATCAAAAGATGTTGAGTGTCCAGGGATCTGGAGACCTTGAGATATCCTAAGATACTAAATAGTCATGCAATATCCGAATCATTATTAAAATAATTTGATCTGGTTAGTAAATTAGTTGGGAACCCAACAACTAAATCACTGAGGCAAATTGAGATTTGGAACTTAAAAGATATTGAATCACATGTATTCAATTAGCTCATGCAGAGCGAATTGAGATATCGCAATCAGCTAACCCAAATGAGCAAATAATAATTTTTATTAATTAAATATTTTATCATAAATTAATTAATTTCATTATGAAATTAATTAAGGTCACATGATTGGTTTGTTTTAAAACTAAACACATATGAAAATTATTATTATGTTGCTTATTTGTTTAATTAATGTTTGGTACACAATCCAAGGCCACTCAGATGCCACCCAAATTATAAACTTCATATCTTTTTATTATTATA
The DNA here is from genome assembly GCA_032619315.1 of Piper longum. Taxonomy (NCBI): domain Eukaryota; kingdom Viridiplantae; phylum Streptophyta; class Magnoliopsida; order Piperales; family Piperaceae; genus Piper; species Piper longum. Next base: position 10,065 of record JAVDBV010000932.1, read on the forward strand.
ACCTTCATTAGGTAATTTAGGAAGTATTTCACTATGCACAATCATCAAATGCACAAAATACAACCCAAATATCAATAAAGGTTCAAACTTTATATAAAACTCAAATTTTTATAATGATCCAATATGCAAAACATATTGAATATTATACCAAAATGATAAGATTTATATGATTTTATTAAGATCTACATGCAACAATGTAAAACATGCAAAAAACCAAAAAAAGGGGAGAAAGCACACCCGGAGAAGGAAGGAGAGAAGGGGGAAGAAAGAGGAGAAATGAGGGGGAAAGATGGAGAGAAGGGGAGGAAGAAGAGCCAGAAGACATCCAAGGTGGAAGAGAGGAGAGGGCAGAAAAATGGGCGAGGTGACTAGGGTTTCTACATAAAAAACTGATCTTCGCACGTGAGCTCCGCAGCACTAAGCACACGAATAACGAGCCACACGCGTTCCTGTATCGCGGCTTTGGGGAACAATGCTGCGATGCACGACCCCAAGATAGGCAAGAAAAAGGCAAAAAAGAGGGAAAAGAGTGGGGCTTACTGGGGAAGACTGCTAGGGCTAGAGAGTATGACGAGGATGTATGTGACACAAGTCTAATGCGACACATAAACCTAGGATAACTAAACATCCAAAACAGCAAGGCCACGACTTGGCGATTGGGGCCTACCAGATAAAACTCAACGGCGGATGCTCCCAATGCACAAGTAAAAAACAGTACACAAGGACCCAATTATCGCCAATCAGATCGAACCGGACTGGCTAAACATTAATTGAGTCAAACCAAAGCCAAACTAGTCACAAAAGTACCGAACCAACGGGTCAGGTTTTATAGATGATGTTCATAGGCTTGTAAGGGGCACATGGATATTCCCATTTGAGCAGCAAGTTTGGCCGAGAAAGATGCCAAAGGTAAAGAATGCCTCCCTGCCAACATATTGTTATTACTACTAAGATAAGATATATGTCTCTAGATTCGACTTATGCTTGACTTAGATTTGTGGTTATGCACCAATAAGAAGAATTTTATTTGTTAAGAGTGAGACTCTATTGTAAGACTAATATTATTGCAAGTCCCAATCAGCTTTCACTAAATCACCTCTTCATTAAATATATCTATGACATTTTTATTATTTCAACTGTAAGTCGGTACTTTTATCTATGCTTATTTCACTCATTATTGGGTCATGCAGCCGACATTAGCTGTAAGTCCTAGCAGATTATTTTTCATTTGTAAAATGATGTAGTTCAACGGGGAATGGATAGGGGTGCTAAACAAGCGAGCGAGCCGAGCTTGACTTGTGTTCGAGCTCGGCTCAAATAGTTCGAAGTTCGTTTGAACTCAACTCGAGATTGAACGAGTTTTGAACATACATGCCCAAGCTCGACTTGAATCGAATATTTTTTACGTGTTCGAGCTCGACTCGAGCTTGAATAAAAAACTGTTTAATTTTTTCGAACTCAAACCCAACTCATTCGTGAGCTCAAAACCTACTCGATTAAAAATCATAATTCAATTAATAGCATGTAGTTGTCGTGATTTGAACCATAACCTTGTTCAAAGGTCAAAGACTTGGATACCTACCATTTCAACTATTTCACTTTTTTGCTAGACTATTGTAGATAAATAAATATAACTAATTACAATTAAACATATTAGTATATATATATAATATAAAAACTATATTATTATATCGAGTCGAGCTACGAATCGAGTTCAAGTCAAGTTCGAGTTATAACCGAGTCGAGTCGAGTCGAACACAGCCTTACTCAAGCTCGGCCCGTAGGATTCGAGTTCGACCATTTAAATGTAAAGTTTCGAGTCGAGTCAAACCGAGCCGAACGCCAGATATTTACAAGCTGGCTTGCTCAATTAACAGCCCTAGGAATGGACCAAGCTCTACCCAATTAGCCTCTTGAAATATTTGTCCGACTAGCATGTAACATGTAGAAATAGAACACCTAAAGGCAGCATATGGACTTCCATTAATGTTCCATAAATCCACATTAAATACAAGCGGAAATATTTAGTATATCTCACAAGTATTGGTAGAACCCATCAATCACAACTTCATTTTTATGTTCCACAATTCACACTTTATTTCCTTTCCCAAATTTGCACCTTCCCGAGCTTTCTGATTAGAACAGAGAAGCCCAAGAAAAACCAATCAATGAATCATCACAGATCAGAAAGGAACAAAAGTGTGAGCATGAATCTTCATCAGTACTCAGACATAGACCCAAAATGTAAAAAACTTTCTTGTCCATCTCCCACAGTCCACCCACTTCTGCAGTATCCCACTAACCAAGGTAATCTGCTTCTAAAAACTTGGAACCGAGCTAAAAATTAATTTATTCTCAAAACCAAACCAAAATTTTTGGTTTGTTTCTGTTCGATTGTGAAATAACTAAAATTCTCCAGAAAATCCCCAATTACCGACCACATCCTCCACCAAACCTTAACCAAATAGCTACTTCAAAGAATAAAGTTCTCGTTAATGTATATTCAATTCAGCAACATTTTGGATGTGTGACTAATCAAACATTTAATATAAGTTTAAACAAGCAATTATGTCTGCTAGGATTCAGAACTGAAAATAGATAATTATACCCCTTATCTGAATTGGTCATAACATTGTCAATATAATTCCAATTTAAATACTTCTGGTGGCATTGGAACGCTTACTTCAAGTGCTATTACTTATATCGCACTTGATTTCTCTTAATTCTAACTTATTGCCCTCTTGATCCACCGTCTTCGTTCACATATTAAGTGAACAGTATATTTCTAGCTAATTTTATTATATACATAAATATAAGAATAAAAATATAAACTTGTTCAATGAACATGAAAAAATCTTAGCTTTCTTGATTAAAATTCTTCAATTACTTATTTAGATCATTCAAAACATATCAACAACAATTACCCATGAAATTAAAATATAACAATCACATATTGTCAAACAACAATCAATAACATGAAATAAGGAAGAAAATCCGATAAATCATGCTCTCTATCATATACATCTTGATTTAAATTAATAATCACCTAAGGTTTTAATTACTAACGTTGTCCTACATGCATACCATGATATGCAAACAAGTATAGAACAAAATCAATAAATGAGAAATCCAAAGTAAAAAATATATATATTTTTATAGAAAAACAGAAGAGTTTCCCTTGAAGGTGTAATAAGGCCAACCTGTCCACAACAAGGATATGTATATTTTATCAAAATAATATAAAACAGGTCAATTTATCATAGCGTTCACAAGGATCTATATATTTTCTCAAAATGATATAAAACATGTCATTTTATCATGGCGTTTAGTCATTATCACCTTCGTTACTACACATTCATCTACTCGTTTCCCAGACATCTTATCAAAACATATTACAATATGATTATTATTATTCACACAGTATCAACACACCATCATTAAACATTACACACAGCAGATACATGTGTGCGCGGTTCTGTGCTGCTCCTTCATAGTCCCGACGGTGCTCAGTCCTCCCGATTCTCACCTACATATATATTAAAAACCGTTAGTACCGAGTGTTACCGGTTCAGAAAATATCTAATATCAAACTAACACAAAAGAGCTAACCCTCCTGTTGAATAAAAAACCTCATATACTTCCTAAAGAACTCTCACAAGGGCACTAATGGGAGCCGTCGCCCTCGAGTCAACAGCGTCACCTTTCTATAACATTCTCTTTCTCATACTTTGGTCATTTCTCTATCGCTTCTCGCATCAATTTCATTCTCATTCATCTTAAACCTCTACATCCTCCGTATTACTTCTGGCCCTGAGTACAGGGGACGAGTACTCTTAGACATGCACCTTCAGTACCTTTTTTCGCAACAAGTCTAGACATGTGTTGCACAGTAGTACCCGTAAACCTCTACACTTCTTCGGGTTTGATGAACTCAAAGGTAGAGTTACCAGGATCCCTCGGGAATTGAGTTGTCCATAGCCCGCTTTGACTGGCCAGCGCCCTCTCGAGTAGCATGGTCGCCGAATTTCCTTCGTCACACATCTCACTGAAAACGTAAAAACTATATACATAGGCGTGGGTAGGGAATTTAATATAATAGACCTAAATGCAACTTGTAGGGAATTTAATATAATAGACATGAAGGAAACTTGTGGTGGATCGTGTTTTTGAAAACATACTCGATAGATCTCATCCTCGAGGGTTATTAATCCAGAAATATGATCGGCAAAATAACCCGTGTAGAGTGGGATCCAATAAAATACCACTCGATACGTCCTCTTTCCTATTCTAAACAAAACACGATAGAATGAGATGATAAATAGAGAGCAGAGCAAGTCCTAAACGGACTTGGTAGAAGGCATGTCCACGTGCCTAGGAGGCGAGCTCCTACTCCGTACATACACATCAAATCTAGAAACTAACGCCCACTAACTAAATGATGCATCAAACTCATCATGAATATTACACATACAATGCAATCATTATCTAAAAGTCAAACAATAAAAATATCTCATTCTATTCATCCCAATTTTATTACGTTTTTCTTATTGCAAGCAATTAGCATGATCAAATTTAATATACTTAATTAGATCACTAACTACCGATCAAATCATACAAATCATAACTTCATTCACAATAAGTTATTTATCACAATAGTTAATCATTCCTAGCATGTTGTGCTAATAAATATCAATTTTAAATAATTCAATCGAGTAAAAGTCTATACCTAATCGTGAATCACATGCAATTGTGTTTGGCTCGAGTGAGTATTGGCGGGAAAGAAGGAAGGAAGAAAAGGAAGAAGAAGTTGAGTGAGAAGGATAATGGAGATTGAATAACAGAAGTGTGAAATATATAGACGAATGGTTGTTTAGAAAAACAAATGGTCGTCTAAGAAAACAAATGGTTGTTTAGAAAAACAATTGGTCATCCAAGAAAATGAATGGTTGTCTCCTAATATAAAATTTGGCTTGACTCCGACTCGAGTCAAAAATAATACTAACTCATAATAATTATAAAAATCAAGAGAACAAGAAAACAAATCCTATAAAATATAATACACATCAATGACATGCTCTATAACTAATAACCCACTCAAATTACCCTAACGCGTCCTATTACGTTATTCAGCATAAAAAAATTCTACGATTTAATTAAAATAAATAAATAAAATCTAGCATACTCTCATATATTCTGATAACTCATTCTACTGTTGTCTTACTGGCGTTATCATCATATACTTGGGCACATATAATTTTCATGGTTCATAACACAAGACTGGCCTCGACTCGGTACGCGTGTTTTAAAATTGACCCGACTGGAAATAACGGTCTAACCGACCACTTCAGACTATAAAACCCTAATTCAAATCACATGTTTTACATATATACTATCAAATAACTAATTTATATATCTCGTAAATAAATATTTAACGATTTCATATATATTTTTCTCAAAGGAAAAAATCTCTACCACCAAAAATTGTTAAAGGGATAATAAAAATGCCAAAAAATAAACGCCTTTTATATCCAATTAAAACAAGGTAAGATAACTTAGTTAAAGAATATACACTGCACTCTGAACAATAGTTCCACGCTTGTAAACATCAATGTCTTTCTACATGATCTTAAAAGATTTCACTATCTATCCAAAGGCATCATATATATATATATGTTAACACGAAGTCTAACACTATGAAAAACTCTATATATTTATAAAAATACATGTCTACCACTCTATTTATAGTTTATAAAGCCTCTTCAACATTTAGTCTGTTGTGTAAAATATAATGTTGATATGGACATAAACTTCTTTCTCAAAATATAAAATAAAATGAGTTGATTGTCTGCATTATGTGGCCTTTAATTATTATTATTCTTGTATTTGACTATTCTAAAGTCATTTAAATTGACTCAGAATATAATACATTACAATTAAAAAATTCTATAATATAAATATTTAATACTTGATTTGTAGTATAATAGATATTTACTTATGACTTCTTTATACATTATATAATATTTCTTAAATCTTAATATATTATTATTATTATTAATTAGTCAATATTATTGGAATATAAAATTGAGAATAATATTATAAAAGTTATAAGACATGTGGCAACACTAAGTGAAAAGTCTTGAGTTCTATATATTTATAATATAGATATCGATAGATTACTAAAAATGGATAAATAAATATTATGATAGGGCACACACATTATCTCTTTCTTATAGATCTACCGTATACAGTTACAACCTATATTAATTTTGAAGGGGCTCTATGTGGAAGATATCTATCTAAGATTGTAAATCTCAAGGTTAGATCCCCGTAAGAACCTCCTAATGATTGCAATAATGGACACTTAAAGCAGAAACAATTTAGTACAAACATGTAATTCATAATTAAATACAAATAAATGAACATCAATACAAGATAAGGCAACTAAAAGTATCAAATGAGTGAGACAAACAAGCACAAGTTTAAATTCATAAAGATATTTACTTTGGCAAATAAATCAACCCAAACATGGCCCTTGAGTTACTTTGAGCTTGTTCACTTAGTTTTCTAAAACAATTAAGTCAAACGAAAGAGAATTACATAAAGTGTGCACAAAAATATACCAATTAAAACTAGCACGCAAGAGAGTAAGAGATAGAGAAATGATACTTAAAGATATTCTGAAGTCTTATTCCTCTCTTTTATCCCTTCTACTCCCATGGAAAGGTGGTCTTTTATCACCTCCACTCACTATGTCAATCAACTTGTACACCTACAAGCAACAATAAGTTTTCCTTCACGAGAACCAACCAAGTGCAAAAGAAGCTTGCAACCAACTCATAACACCCTAGCAGCAATCCACCATAGAAGCTAGTCCACTCCTTCACCAAACTCACACTTTGAGCCAAAGAGCAATCCACAAGCTAGCACCTTCCCTCCCTTAGGCCAAGTGTACCTTGGAAGTTTACAAATGAAACTCACAAACTTAAGCCTTGTCTCACTACAACCCTCTTAAGTATTATACCATGAAGGCAATGGAATGGAAAGTGAAATGAATGGTGAATACTGATTTTAAAGCTTAAGCATCCTAGAAGTCCAAGTGAGTCTAAAAGGTCTAAAGGGTCTAGGAAAGCTTCAAATACACTTCCCATGACCTTATTTATAACCTAAGGAGCTTTCTCCACAAATAGTAGCTGTTAATATTAAAACCCTCCAACTTTACTTTTTTCAATGGCTATATTTGGAAACGTTTTGCATGATTGGTTGCCGAATGACTTGCGGAAGTCCCTATTGATCTCTCCATAGCACACTACTTGCCAAAGCTGGGAAGTTCAATCACCTTCAGCTGCCGATGTCTTTGCAGAACATCCACTAACTCATCTCTTCAAGTTTCTTTTGAACTTCTGCCTCTTACCAATGTAAATTTCAATTGCCAATATCCTACCGAAGTACACCCTCGAACTTTTCCTTCCTTGTGGCTGCAAATTCGGCTATCTAAAGTCTGTATTCAATTGGCTACCAAACTCTTCATCAAAGCCCTAGCCTTGATCTTCATGTCTTTGACTGCTGAAGTCCACTAAGATAACCACTACAATCTTCATTAATTTGTCTCCTTCAATAACCATTATAGTAATTGAGAATTTAATATGTTTCCCTTTTAAGATCCTCATATTAAATCTCTCTAAACTTATATCTAATGTACCAAAACATGGTTAGAACCAAAGTACATAAGAAATAATCCATAATTATGTCATAAAATAATTTAAATAAAAATAATTTAGTTTTATGTTTAAAAAACATTATATATATATATATATATATATATATA
>JAVDBV010000933.1:0-19788 GCA_032619315.1 Piper longum
CGCTCCGCTTCTCCCCCCATTCCGCCCTCCCCCCCGACCTCGCGGACGACGACTCCGCCGCCCGCCTCCTCCTCGCCGCCGGAGACCGCCAGGGCCGGGTCGCCCTCTGGGACCTCCGATCCCGCTCCGTCGTGCTCTTCCTCGCCTCCGAAACCCTCGCCGGCGACAAGGCCAAGCTCGGCGTCCAGGACCTCTGCTGGGTCCGCTCCGGCCCTGCCGGCGCCTTCGCTCTCGCCTCCCTCCACGGCCCATCCCTTCTCGCGCTCTGGGACCCCGTCTCCGGCCGCTGCTTCTGGAAGTACGACGCTGTGTCCGAGTACTTCTCCTGCATCCGCCGCGATCCCTTCGACGCCCGGCATTTCTGCGCTTTGGGGGTCAAGGGTTTCTTACTGTCCGCGAAGGTCGTCGGGATGGGGGATGACGGCGTCGCGATTGAGGAGCATCGGATCCCGGTTTCGGCGGCGAACGATTCGGGCGAGTTGCAGAGGTTGGAGAAGGAGGCGGCGGCGGCGGGAAATCCGAACTCGCCGGCGCTTGCCGTCTTCCCGATGTACTTCGTGAGGTGTGCGTTCTCGCCGCGGTGGAAGAACCTGCTCTTTGTCACCTTCCCCAAGGAGTTGATTGTGTTTGATCTGCAGTATGGAACCTCGCTCTCGTCCATGGCATTGCCTCGAGGTTGTGCGAAGCTCATGGACGTGGTTGCCGATCCGGATCTGGAGTTGGTCTACTGTGCTCACGTGGATGGCAAGCTCAGCGCATGGAAACGGAAAGAGTAATTTCCACTTAATTCCTCCCTTTGCAAAAAGAACGTAGGTTTTACGGTATTCTAAATGAACACAAATTCCTGGATGTTTACTGCATTGCTTATTAATTTGCAGTTCAAACTTAGGTTTTTAGCATTATATGAGTATACATGTTGTGAAAATTTGTCTTGCTTTTGTCAACTGATTCCTCAGCGGGGTTGTACCATTTGTTAATGATGATAGAAAAATGATGCTTCGTTTATAACATTTTGTTCAATTCGAAATACTTGTCATGTTCTGAGCTTGAATATGTAGGCTGCTAGTGGATCTGTCTCATCCATATATCATTCATATGGGTGCTGAACGAGCTAGCGAGCCTGAGCTCAATTTGTGTTCGAGCTTGGCTTGAATAGCTCGAAGTTAGTTCAAACTCAACTCGAGATCGAACGAGTTTTAAATATACATGCTCGAGCTTGACTCGAATATTTTTTACGTGTTCGAGCTCGAATAGACTTAAACTGTTTAATTTTTTTTGAACTCAAACCCAGCTCATTCGTGAGCTCAAAATCGGCTTGATTAAAAGTCATAACTCAATTAAAAACATGCAATTCCCACAACCTTGATCTAAGGTCAATAACTTGAATACCTACTATCTCGACTATCTCACTTCTTTGTTAGTCTATTATAGATAAATAAATATAACTAGTTACAATTAAACTTATTAGTATATATATATAAATAATATAAAAATTATATTATTATATTATTTTATCGAGTTGAGTTTGAGTCGAGTTCGAGTTATAACCGACTCGAGTCGAGTCTAACACAACCTTGTTCAAGCTTGGCTCGTAAGATTCGAGTTCGAGTTGAGTTCGAGCATTTAAATGTTGAGTTTCGAGTTGAGTTGAACCGAGCCGAATGCCAATGCTCACGAACTGGCTTGCACAATTAGCAACCCTAATCATTCATAAGGTTTGACATAATTTGCAAGTGATGTTTTCTATGAGACCACAAATGTTACCAGACTAGGGCTTTGGGATTAGAGTACTTTGTTTTTGCAAATAAAGTTCACTTGGTCATTTATTATTGAACTTTGTGCATACTAAAGCTACTTCAACCACCAACTTTTGTTATTTTTTTTTCATTTTCTCGAGTTCAGGGGCTGTACTTATTGTCTTGTTATCACAGAGGGGAACAGGTACACATACTCTGTATGATGGAAGAGTTGATGCCATCTCTTGGTACTTCTGTTCCATCTCCCTCTATTCTTGCTGTAGTTCTATGCCCCTTGGAGTCTACTTTACATAGCGTATGCGAGCTCTCTGCCAGAAACGCTGCTTTTGAACACATAGCTGCCGATTCTTCTCCTAAACCTGTCATCTCTGAAATCTGCTTGCTCTCCGTTTCTGATGATGGAAAGATATGGAATTGGCTTCTGACTGTTGAAGGGATTCGGCATTGTATCAAATCTGATAACACTAATGTCAGCGGAAGTTCGCATGATGACACCAATCGGGATGATGATCTTGGTCCCGGTGTTAGCTTGGAAGAATCTAAAGTAACCAGAACAGACTTGAGTGGTAGCCGGTACTCATCAAACTCTGCCTTGTCAAATGTAGAATTAAATCTCAAGGTATGTAACTGCAGTGCTGGTTATTCTCACTTTGGAATTTGTGAATGCATACCCCAGCTGAATTTATGTCAGCTAGTTTATAGTTGTCAATAACCGTTGTGCTACTGGTATGGCTGTCATCTTCCAACTGGCGTAGCACCTTTTTTTAACTTGAAGTTCATTTTAGTTAATAAACTTAGCATTTTTATGTTTTGTCTACGATCCATTTAAGGCTGAAATTTGGATGTTTTGGACACTGCTTTCTCTTGGTTGAGAACAATGTTTCAAATTTATAATGCCATTTTGCTCTCTTTTGAATGTTAGATGCCACCCTTTTCTGTCCATAGGGATTGGAAGCTAGAAGAAATATCTGTTTGCTGCTTGCTTTCTACTTCAATTACATTGCCCCAATGCAAATAATGATTTGATGCAGATTAACTTAGTTGGTCATCTCCAACTTCTTTCTTCAACGGTTACAACCCTTGCTGTACCCGTTCCTTCACTAACAGCAACACTTGCTCGTATGTCTTGTATTCTTGTTTCAATGTGATGACCTGGTCAGTGATTATTTTAATCTGTAATCTAATACAAGTAAAATATTTTGTTGAAGGTGGGGGCAATGATCCTGCAGTTGCAGTTCCTATGATTGCCCTAGGAACTCAAAACGGATCCATTAATGTTGTCGATATTTCTGCAAACGCTGTTGCAGCAATTTTTTCTGTACATAATGCTGTCATTAGGGGATTGAGATGGCTTGGGAATTCTCGATTAGTTTCATTTTCTTATACACAGGTATGTTTAAAAATCAGAAGAGCTTAGGATGATAGAAGAATCAAAGGTGCAATGGAGCATCTCTATTATGATTTTTCTGCTAACTTCTTGATCAATGGCATTTCATAGTGCTACATTTTTGTTTCCACTATGCAAATTATTTTGAGCTGTCTACTTATCCCTGGGATTTTAAGCTTTCTGTAGTGTTAAAGTTTCTTATTCTCAAAACGGAATGTTTGACATTGGTATCTTTACATCTGAGTGTCAGGCTAATGACAAAATTGGTGGTTATATAAATAGACTTGTTGTAACTTGTGTTCGGAGTGGCATCAACCGTCCATTTCGGGTTTTGCAAAAGCCTGAACGAGCACCAATAAGAGCTTTAAGGGCTTCTTCCTCTGGAAGGTTAGGCTGGACTAATTTTTACTTTAACAAAAGTGGGAAATGTAATTTGTGAGTGTGCCTCAAGCATAAATAGTGGGTTTCTTTATTTTTCAAAATAGCATCCAGCTTTTGTTTTAGTTGTTCAAAATTTGAATTACTGGAGTTATGCCTGCCTTCTTTCCTTGTTATGTGTTTGTTTGTGTATGACCGATATCCTTTTTCTTTGTTGACGACTTTTCTTTTACCAGATATCTCCTTCTTTTGTTTCGTGACGCACCTGTTGAAGTATGGGCTATGACAAAGAACCCTGTGATGGTATGGTTTTCTGCCCATCCATACCTTCATCTTCTATTCCTTTTTCTTTTTGGCCATCTGAGAAATTTTTGGTGATGCTGCACGTTCTTCATGGTGGTGGTTAGGCCTACATAAGGCCAAGGCTTATGTGCGCTCCAATATTATTTATAAAAATTCTTCTCATTTTGGAGCTTTATTGTGCATATATGCTTCAATGCCACTGGCTTTATGGTGAAGGATCAAATGCCAAATCAAGTTTTGATTTAATAATTACAACCCTGTTTAGTAGTTCTCCTTATATTTCATTTTTATTTATTTTTGTAGCTTAGATCCTTAGCTCTCCCATTCACGGTATTGGAGTGGACACTTCCAACTGCTCCTCGACCGGAGCCAAAAGGACCAACTCGGCAATTGTTCTTCTCTAAAGATAATTTAAAACATTCTTCAATACCTGACACATCTTCTGGTGTTCCAAATTCAATAGATTCTAGTGGGTTCTCTGTTTGCTTTCTCCTATTGTGTTGGCCATTGAATTTGAAATTTCACTACATTCTTGTTTTGACACTACCGAAACATGAGATTGATTGGAAAGTGTTTTGTAGAGGGAACAAGTACAGAGGGAACACTAGAGGAGTTATCTGAAAGTTTTTCATTTGCCCTGGTCAATGGTGCACTTGGTGTCTTTGAGGTTCAAGGAAAAAGAATTCGAGACTTCAGGTGTGTTTTATGTAAGTGTTATCTATATTATAATTGTTCACAGTAGCTTTATTTTGATGACCTCATTACTCTTTATATTTTTCCAGACCAAAATGGCCTTCATCTTCATTTATTTCATCTGATGGCCTAGTAACTGCCATGGCATACCGTATTCCACATGTAGTATGTATCTTCTCTGATGGACTTCTATTGTGATGCATATTTTAAGTACGTTCTAGTTTAATGTTGCAAGAAAGATTTACTTGTACGCTGAATCAGATGCAAAATTTGCATAAATGACATGTTTATTCAGGTTATGGGTGACAGAGCTGGAACTATTCGGTGGTGGGATGTAACAACTGGGCTTTCTTCATCCTTTAACACTCACAGAGAAGGAATTCGGAGAATTAAGTTTTCCCCTGTTGTTCCCGGAGACCACAGTCGGGGACGTATAGCAGTTCTGTTTAATGACAACACATTCTCTATTTTTGATCTTGTAAGCCTTCTTGTGTGTTTAATTGTGGTTGACTGTTTTTGCTTTTGTTTAGTAAGTCAACAACCTTGAATTGAGGTGTTAGGTGCATAATCATTGAAGTATATGTAATGTGTCTACAGTAGGTTAGTTACATTTGCAGAGGAAAAGCCAAGTTCCTAAGTTTGTGATGCAGTGCATTCACATAACATCATACGAAAGTTACATCTTTTACTTGTATGAGAGTTCTGGAATGAATAAGGAATAAGATCCATTGCATTTACTAGGGTATTTACAATTCGGTTTAATTTGTAAGCCTATAAATATAGGGCCATCTCTTTGTAAAAAAGGAAAAAAATTTTGGATGAATTGAGAACGGCCGAGAGCCTTTTTATCTTTTATCTGTTGTTATGTATGAGTAGTTGTTAATTTAGCAATTCCTTTGGCAAGTTACATCAAATTGATTATGGGAGCCTATTTTGCATGAAATTGCTAGAAGCTTTGGTTTGGATAGTACTGTTTCTTGCTAAATTTCATTGCAAGTTGTCTCCCAAGGACAATCGTGCAACAGTTTGGCAGTCTCAAACATTTCTTCATAGTTACACTTTAGGACCTGAGTAGAGTGATGGCATTCTTAATCTTCCGGAATTACAAGATTTGACACTATTTATGTTTTCATTTCTTAGTAAAACTTCACAAAAGATGGGGTTTTCTTCCCTTTTGTCAGTTCTGATATATCTCAGTCATCCATTTTCTCTTAAATGCGTATAATTTATTTTCTTCCTTGATGAAAATTATTGCTTTTGTTTACTCTGCCAAGTACTGTTTATGTGTTTTAATACTTTGTAAAATTGTTGGTACATTTGGTTTTGTTTATATGTCAAATTCCTCTCTTCCCTTCTTGTGCAGGATACACAGGACCCTCTGGCTAATGCACTTCTCCAACCACAGCTTCCAGGGACACTGGTGTTGGAGCTTGATTGGCTGCCCCTACGGACAGACAAAAATGATCCTTTGGTATTATGTATTGCAGGGGCAGACAGTAGCTTCCGCCTTATTGAAATGAATGTGTAAGTGGTTTTAATATATATAGTTTTTCTTTCTTGTTATTTTCCGAAATGGTTGGAATCCTATGCATTTTTTGCCAAGCATTAGTATTTTAATTTCTACTGGCATATGGTTCAAAAATCCCCAATTTGTTCCAAAGCTATGTGTTTTTGGAATATAGGCCGCATGTGCACCTTTGAAAATTTTATGAATTTTGTTTTTAAATGCTTGTAGCTGAGGTTGTCGAAATAGACATAAATTAAACATCTTTCAAGTTTTAGCCATTTTTCATTAGAAATAGCCTTAGGCTGCAATGGCATGTGGTACATGGTATTTAATAGCACCATATTTTAGTTTGGTATTTTTCCTTGAGTTCTTTCTACATTTAGATTCGTAAACTTTTCAATATCAGATCGTTGACCATGTTAGCTGGACATTGAGTTTAATATATAACATCAGGGGGTTGCTCTTTTGTCAAACTTGTTAGTGCATGTCATAGTTTGTTGGTATCACATAATGGATGGATATTACATGTTTATGAATGTATATCAGCTGCTGACTGGTTTGTACATGTCTTATCATTTATAGTCCAAAGGTTATTTGAAGAACTGATTTTTATGTTTACATAACACTATGCAGGGGTGACACAAAATCGAGCTTTTTACCCAAACCAAGGGAGCGATATCGACCAGTACCATTATGTATTCCAATTTTACTTCCCATTCCACACGGATTGGTAAAAGTTTATGTTAAGTTTTCTTTGTTTCTTGTTTCTGTTGTAATTTAAAGAAAGAAAACTGAGTACTTATAACGAGGCAAATGCCTCATTTTAAAATCAAGAGACAGTTAACCAGAAAATTATAAAAATTTTCAAACTTTATACTTAACCATATTAGTCAGTAAATAAATTATTTTACCTTTCAACAGGCTCTACGAATGGTCCTGCAATTGGGAGTTAAGCCTTCTTGGTTCAGCATCTTAGCAGATAAGACTCCACAGCAAAACCTGCGGACTTCATCTGCTGGAGATCTACGTAGTTATATGATTGATACAACACTTCCAACTATTGGTGATTCTGTAGTACCAGAAATGCTTCTAAAAGTGTTGGAGCCATACAGAAGAGAAGGTACTTCCGTATGAAGCCTGTTTAAATTGTTTTTTAGCACTTTTTATGTTTAATTTTTAATTTCCTGCCTTGCATCTTAGGCTGTATTCTTGACAATGAGACGGCAATTCTTTATGCCTCTGTGGTAAATAAAGGCTGTGCTGCTCGGTTCGCCTTTGCTGCTGCACTTTTTGGAGAGTTCTCAGAAGCTCTTTTCTGGTTGCAGCTACCTCTAACATTATGCCACTTATTAGACAGGGATTCTAGCAACTTTTTACCAACGGCTGCTGTATCTTTGTTGGCCCCTGATCTTGGAAATGGCATGTCAAGCAGGTCTCCATCAATGGAGAAGTCAATCTCAAGAGACAAGAAGAAAGATGAAGTGGTAATTCTTTATGCGCCATAAATACTATTGGTTTTTTAATTAGCATATAAGTAGAGGTTCCTTATACTTCAGTTACACAAAAATTATATGAAAGATTTACCTAATAGATGCTTTGTTAGTTTCATCTGTTCTTTTAATCTTTTCAAACATGTCACCTGGATAGGATACTCATGGGCTACTTAAATTGATGGCTTTTGACCAAAAAGAACTGTGGGAAACTGCTAATGCACGTATCATGTGGCATGAGAAACTAGATGGAGATGAAGCAATTCAGAGACGGGTCCATGAGTCAGTTTTTTTCCCTTTTGATACCCAATTTTTAATGGTTTTTGCACATCATTGACCATGATAAGTTATATTTGAGAAACTTCTTCATGCAGGCTTGTCTCTGTTGGAAATTTAGAAGCAGCTGTAACTCTACTTCTGTCAACATCACCTGAAGGCCCACACTTTTATGTGAATGCTTTGCGTGCAGTAGCACTCTCCTCTGCTGTCTCTAGATCTTTGCATGAACTTGCCGTAAAGGTGATCATATATCTGTGAGCGTTTTTTTTTTTTAATTATTGGAGCTTTCCTTCTCATTATTGTTCCTGTTAGATGTACAGGTTGTTGCAGCCAATATGGTTAGAACAGACAAATCCTTATCTGGGACACATCTTTTATGTGCTGTTGGCAGATATCAAGAAGCTTGCTCTCAGGTGTGTTGCACTTTTATGTGAATGCTTAGTATATTGTGCTGTGTGCCCTCTTGTCCAATATATTATAAAAAATGATTCTTGAGTATCCATAGCTGCAAGATGCTGGCTGTTGGACAGATGCTGCAACTTTAGCTGCAACTCATTTACGAGGATCTGACTACGCAAGGTTGCTCCTTGTTCCTTCTTGAACTTGTCTTAATAACATTATGAATAGATTGTGTTTTTCTTAGTAAGCATGTTCCAGTAACATGCTCTAACATTCCTGTCTTAACTTTTTAAGAACCTAAACGCCATTAAACTGATTGTGCTAATCATAAGGCATCAACCATGTTTCATTCTATGCAAAGGACGGCAGGAATATGGTGTCTGCATGTTTTTAAGAAAGCTTTCTGGCTGTTAATTTTAAGATTGAAAAGATTATCACTGGTTAAATGACATTAGGAATGATTGGCTGTCTTAGTGTAACTGGTTAGTTAGAGTTTTGGTAGGTAATTTACCATTTTAAATGTCCCAATCATTGTGATGTTTAGTGAGATTGTTACTATGACTGGATGTACTTCTTCATAGTGTTTAGAATTATTGCCTTTCAATGTGGGTAAAGTACATGCGGAAGTGGACTTGAAAATGAAGTCATCAAGAAAATGTACATGAAGAAAAACCTATGTCATTTACTTCTATATATCTTTCTTAGTCTATAAAGAAACCATATTGGTGGCTACATAAGAGACATGAACATGATCTTACAGGTGTCGTTGCCTTGTTACATAAGCTACATTGATATTTTATTTTCTACATTTAAATGATTGATCATGATGGAAGTTAATATTTACTTTTGCTGCATCTTTTTATTTTCTTTTCCTTATTTTCATGTCATTTTTTGGGACTAACATTGTTAAATGTTAATGATGCCTGTTTAGAGTTTTGCAAAGATGGGCTGATCATGTTCTCTATGCAGAGCATAATGTCTGGAGGTAAAGTACTTTCTCTTGGCTTACCTAGGAAATCATTTTTATGTAGTGCTTTTTGATGCTTCAGATGTTTGGAGATAATCTCACCAATTGACAATATTTTGTATGGCTCACCAATACCTACACGTATATATGTGCAACTTAGAATTTAAAATCCTTTTTATGATATAAAAGTGTGGTACCATGATGGACACAGAGGTGACCATAAAAAGCATGGGGCACGTACGTATGGAACCCTTGAAAAGTAGTTGTTGGGAGTAACCCTCATGCTTCAGGCATTGAGCCTTAGCTGTGAAGATTATCATCAATTTGCTAATTTTGAACTTATTCATACACTTGAGACCTATTAAGCTTTCAATTACATTTTTCATTACTTTAGAAATGCAGCTGCTGTTTAAAATCCTTATAGAAAGGACCAGGGCATCAGATAAGACAGAAGTATGATCTGTGACCTTCCCTGAGCATGTGGTTTTGTGCATTTTGGTGTAACTTGCATGCCATGTGGAAGTTTTTCATCAACCATAATCTTTACAAGGAAGATGGAGTACATTTGGATTCCATATGGACTAAATCAACCTGTATATATAAATGAACGGGGGGTATCACATGTCAGAATGAGTTTTATCCAGCACATTATTCAAATTAGCAAACCCCAGTCCTTTTTGGTGCTCTTTAAATTTAAGGCCTAATTTAGCACTTGGAGTTCCATGGTGCCAATCTGGAATCAAATGAAGTTGCTACACTTTCCTTTTTTCCTAGTGCTCACTGAGATTGTGAGAGCTTTCTGTAGAAAGCCATATTTGTGTCTTCTTTGTAATCTATCAATCAAGGAGTGACAATTTTTATCAAACAAATGGTACATTTTGACAGTTGAGTCTTGTAAATTGTAAATGAAGGGAAATGGAAGGGGGACCCCAATATAATGAATTTTATTAAATGGATTTTATTTGTCATTGGCGTTGAGTAAATTACTACATGAGTGCTGTTATGCCGTCAAGGGTGCCCCAAAATAATATGTTTTATTAAATAGATTTTATTTGTCACTGGCGTCAAGTAAATTACTACATAAGTGCTGTTATACTGTAAATTGTTGCTCTTCCTATGTGTTTATAAATTTGTCGCAGCTTTACTTAGAAGAAATTTGATAAGGTTACTAACTGAAATTTCTTATTCAGAGCTTTGATACTATATGTTGCTGCTGGTGCATTACATGAAGCATTGGCTGCACTTCGTGATTCAAAACTGCCGGCGACTGCTGCTCTTTTCCTGCTTGCATGTCATGAAATTATGATAAATGTTACGCCCAATGTCTGCGAGGAAAAATGCTTGTTTGAGCCAACCTTCAACGAGGGTACGGCTAGGACGTCTAAGTCAATTGGAGAGAACAAATCTTTTGGTATACCTGGGATAAATGAGAGCCATGAAGACGTGGTTGCGGTGACTGAATATTTTGGACATTATCAGCGTAAACTGGTACATTTGTGCATGGATGCAGCCCCATTTTTTGACTAAACAGTGCAGGAGCTGACTCCATACATACGTAGAAGTTCCAGTTGATTGCTCAAATTTCTGCTGGTTCTGTTCCTAGTAAAAGCAATAAGTTGTTGAAACTTCTGGTGGCTGCACAATCCCCGGGAAAGAAATATCTTTTGAGTCCTTGTCCAGATGGCCTTGTGTGCATAAAGTCTTATGAAATCTTAAAACAATTTCTTTCAGATTTGAAGTATTGGTTTCTGCTCGTAGCTGGTGTCAACTGGGGTTGCAATATGGCATGATTGGCTGCGAAGATGCATCCAGGAATCGAATGCATATACTCTGGTGAGTGAAGTTTTTTTCACTTGCACGTATCCAATTCTTTTATTCTTTATTGCTATCAAAATTTGTGTACAAAATGGACAGATGTCAGTGAAGTAGTGGTCATTCAAGCTATTCATTTACTTCCGATGAGGTTGTTTTTCCTGTCTTTTCTTTTTGTTTCTCAAGGCCAAGGCCAGTTGGGTTGATCGGCCTAAATTTTGCTGTACTCGGCAGTGCTGTTGATCACGCTGGTATTTGAATGCATTGTTGGCGTAAACTGTGTGCTTAATCCTATGACCAAACATTCTGTGCACTGTAACAAGTTGGCAAATCTGCTAAGACTATAAATGATTTTTCACTGCAGTTTTTTGTTCTTTCATGTTGATTTTTTGGTTATTTGAATGCAAATCTATCTCTTCCATTTACAATTTTATCAATGTCTACAATATAAGAGTCGATCAGAACAGACTCTATTTTGTTGAATGTGTAACAAAGTATATTATATAAAGGTCTAAGAGATCAATGAAATTCACATTTCTGTTGAATGTGTAGTAGTATGCACGGTATGCTAGGAACCTGTTTGCTCTCTACATATGCGGTAGCAGGATTCGAGGGGGACATTTGTTACTTCCCCTGTGACACACTCACAAAGAAATCATGTTGAAATCTCGCTTTTCATCTCCATCAGACCGTAGGACTTAGTCCGTGAAATCAACAAATGGTGAATCCTGATTAGCTCCTAATGTCACGAGGTTGAGGCAAGGGACATTCTTCGCTTGTGAGCCTCGGAAGGTAGCTTCACATCCGTGGCCAAGCCAAAAGCTTGGAGAATCCATACGACGCACCAGGTCAAGTCGAGCTGCCACCACTCTAGCCCATGCCGAGCCGAAAACTCAAACGCATGGTGATTGTTGTGCCATCCTTCTCCGAATGCAAGCAGCGCTACCCACCTGATCAGTTCCAATCAAGCTCATTCACATAAAAGAGAGAGCTCGTGCAGGAAGAAGCAAAAACAAATATACAGACAAGTGCAGTGTGTTTACAGTGTTAAAACAGGAAAAGATGAAGAATCATATATACCAGTTGTTCCTGGACAAGTCGCCGGTGTCCCATGACTGGCTTCCCCATACATGGCAAGCGGAATTCACCAGCCATGTGATGTGGTACACCCAGACAACTCTCACTCCCTGCACCAGCACAAGACCCAACTTATAAACGGTACTTGTGATATTGCAGAGAGTTTGTTAATTATGCACCTTGTTGTAAGGATATAATTTATCAATCATACAAACTCTAAGTTGTTAATATCCACAATGTGCAATTATTAACTTACCATGCCCCACACCAGAAAGGGGAAGCCTCCCAGTGCATAGAGCACAAGGGCGAGAGCAATTGGGTGGAGGATGTACGTCGTTCTCATAAACCTGTAGAACGCCTGCCGCTCCATGTCCCCCACATTGTTCGCTTCTCCACACTGCACCACCATACCACATAACAAGTCCATCACAAAACCATAAATACTGTAGAAATTAGAAACATGGAAATGTAGCAATGGTGAAGATAGCATTAGTACCCTTGTAATGATAGACCGAGTATCGAAAAGCCAGCTTATGTGACTAAACCAGAAACCTTCCTTTGGACTGTGGGGGTCTCTCTCCGTGTCACAGTGCTGGTGGTGGTACCTGTGCGTGCTCACCCAGTCCATTGGGTTCCCCTGCACCACCATTCTCTCTTCTCTTCACTTTCTTCTCCACCATGCATGCGTGCGTGAATATATATCCCATGTTCATGCTACTTCTACTATCACAATTCTACATAATATACATCTAAACATAGCATATATTATATAGATACACATGGAGAATCAATTTTGTCAGCACATATTCACTTTTTTTCTTCTTTTCGGCTCTCTTTATATAAGCTACCATGCATGCACGTATCATCCATCATATATGGAATATCTCCCTTGTTCTTGCATTGCTACTGCTACTACGTACTACCACAATCTTACCTAGACATACGAGTATCTAACTATAGTATATATGAATATGTTACTAGTTTTACTACTACGATGCACCCATATATGAGAACTGGATATACTACATGAATCAAATATTGGTGATCAAAGGAGCATTTGGTCAGTCACCTGCAGCGCTTGCACACCGAAGTAGGCGAAGGTGTACTCGAGCCATTTGGGCAGCTTGAAGCTCCGGTGGGAGAGGTTCCGGTGGAAGGAGAGGGTGATGCCCAGCAACCCCGTCACCACGTAAAGCGCCGCCGCCGCCCACACAGCCGGCCACGTGAACGTGAACGGTGCGAAAACGGAGAGGACGTGCATCGCCACCACCACCGTCACCGTCGCCATGTCCAGCACGCTCCACCTCCTCCCCATGTACACCCGCGGCCGCCGCTCCACCGCCACCTCTGAGAACAGTATCCTCCCTCCTTCTCCACCCGCCCCTGCCGCTGCCGCTGCCGACGACGACGACGACAATGAAACTCGGATAGGAAAGACCCGACCTTTGGGCTGGCGGGGTAGGTTGCGTACTCGAAGTGATGGTTTTGGAAGTGCCACCGCGAAAGATGAAACTTTTTGCTTGTAAGTGGTAATGGTGGGTGGTGGTGCTTGTAATGGCAGCGCCATGGTAGCCATTGGCGTCCAAAGGTTACACCTTTGGAGCCATTTGAGGTATTTGAATTTGTGAGTTGCAGGGGAAGATAAGCCCGCAATCCGGTTTCCGTTCTACGTCTGTAGTTACTGATTTATTGGATTGGGTTCGTCGTTGTCTTCTTCGACCCTTTTCCAATCAATATCTTTTTTTTTTTCATAATCAATCTTTGCAACTTGTTGTTTGTCTGTTTATGGAAGACGGTGGATGGTTAGATTTTTTTTTTGCCATAGCTGGACTGTTGATTTCTTCTCCACCACACAATTGGTAATTGTTGACACGAAGCGTTCATAGAGGGGAGTCGAAGTGTTGGAGAGGGAGATATTTCGTAGTTGTTGCTGGTCGGAAGGATTGCAGTTTGCTTGGGTTAGGTTAGGGACTTCGTGTTTCAAATGGCAGCCGCCTCCACCTGCTTCTTCTTGCCTTCTCCATCGCAGCCTTATCTTGAAATCCGGCCACTGATCCATCAAAGTACAACATCTCGGGTGAAAGGTGTCCCTGCTGTTCTCCGTCCATTGAATTATATTATTCACGTGTAGTTTCTTTTTTCTTTTAGATTTCATTTGATTGGCTTTGTTATTCATTGATGGGAATGGAAACCTAACGATTAACTGTCATGAATCATGAGCGTAGAAAATTGGCTTTTCCATTTCTTTTATGCTTGGGATTGATTGTATGCGTGTTCTTCTTATTGATGTTGGTGTAACTGGTCCAGCAACTCATGTTACCGGAATTGATTAACTTGCTGGCACATATTTTTTATTGTGTCTTAGATCAATTAGGAATTTTAACCTATTAGAACAGTAGGAGTTCTAATTTTTTAATGTGTCCTAGTTTAGGATCCATGCCCCCAACACCCTTTGGGTATTAGGTGGAGGAAGAAGAAGAAGAACGGTGGGATTTCTGATTAGTAATACGTGGTTCGGAGAGTCGTATGCAAAATTCATTTCACCCTAATTGCTAAGCATCTGATGCCCATATCCTCCTGTTATTAAATATGCATGACAGTGTGAAAACAATTGTGAGCTTTTCATATCAATATCTTCTAGACCATCTTCGGTATAACATGAGGAGTGAAGCATGGTCTACAAACTAGACTGTCTACATAAATAAAACACGGCTTAACAATCTGATTCTGTGTAAACTAAATTGTCTGACTGAGAATGATCTCAAGTATTAATAACCACCCTTTCCTTCACAGATATAAATTGAGATTCATAATTCTTTTGAGTAGTTGATGCTTCTTTTATCGTTTTTAAAGAGAGAAACACACAACCTTCGACCTTTGCACCATTTTTTAGGCTTGCCAATTGTAACTATATTAAGTTTAGCTTGTATTCATGTTTGATGTGTACGTGGATCTATAACATGTTCTTTTAATTTGGGCTTCGAGGAAATGGTTATCTGTAGTACTGACTACTTACAATGTCTATTACCTACAATTGCTGCTGTCTGCTACAGATACAGGTTTTGGTCAATCTGGATTACCAGTGCGTGTGCAGACATTAAGGAAAATGATTAACACGGGGCAGATTAAAGCTGCTGCAATGTCTGTGGTGGAAGAGGAAAAAGTGTGAGTTGGCTTATCCTCGTATGTTCTGCCATATGAGGATTTGATAATATCAGCCACCGTTATCATTTCAATTTATAAAGTTATTTATGCATGACAAATTTTTTGATTATATGAAAACTTCTTAATGTTTAAACGGCATGCTAAAATACTACAAAAGATTATATTGTTGCAAAGCAAATAGAGTAGGAACTACTACAATCCACAATATAGTTTGACAGGGTTAGTACATGCGCAGAAAGGTGATAAAACTTTAAAGAGATGACGCTGGAAGGGCCAGAGATGAAGCAACTCAAAGAACTATAATAAGAATATATAAGATCTTAATACTCCAAAGCTGCAAAATTGGTGGAAGGTAGCAGTAGATGATCTCTGAAGGCTGGAACCTTTAGAATTTTTTGTAATGAACTGTACATAACGAAGACAGAGACTCAGAGCTGCATGTATCTCAAGATTTCAACCTTGATAATTTCCTAGCTGCAAGACTTTTAACACCTTCATTAATGGTATTTGTTTCAACTTAGGTTGTCATCTATCTTTTATTTGTACAATGGAGCCAATCCCATATGTAATCTCCAGAATCTAGTGTTGAACATTTTGTTTTTGTTGATTTCATAAGGCGTTATTTGATTCAGGTACACACTTCCTACATGGGCAGAATTTGACCTTGGACTAGCTCCAGTGTATTGGAAAACCAGCGACGGCCTTCCTCCTTCCTCTGTAAGCTATCATTATGGACCTGAGTTGAAAATTGACTTTCAGTCACCAATTCTTATTGAATTAATACTTGGTTGGCAGGGAGGAAACTTAACTCTCTTTTACAATCCCACAAACAAGTTGGTCCCTGATGCCGAGTTTGGAATTGCCTTTAATGGTAAATCATTTAGTTCAGAGTGTTGATTCTTTTTCCTGTGTTGCATTTGTTTTTCCAGTTAAATGAGCAGAATTCTAAATTTTACAGGAGGTTTTAATCAGCCAATTATGTGTGGAGGTGAACCAAGAGCGATGACGAGGAAGGTTAGAGGGAAGGCTGATCCTCCAATTTTTACAATCAAGATTTGTGTCCCAAAACATGGTTAGTTACGATTTAAGAAACAAATTCCAAGTTTTTACATTTGTTGTGTTCTTTTTGGTTAGTTACACCCTTTTTAAAAATTTTCCGTCTACAGCTGTTAATTTGATTTTTTCGTTCACAAATGGAGTGGATTGGGATGGTCCATACAAGCTTCGATTTCAAGTTCCAAAGAGATGGCGCAACAGGCCAATCAGCTTTTTCAATCAGGTGAATGTCTTATTTAATTCATTCAATGATGTCTTTCTACTTGAGTTCTTGACATAATTAGGGGAAGATCATTGGCTGAACAAATAAAAGCCAAAACAAACCAAGTAGCCTGGAACGAAAGGTATCAAGATGTACAAGCTGTGCTCTTACTGACATGTATCCTGTCTTGTCTTGTCATTAGAATTTCATCCACCCTCTAATACCCATTTCTTTTCATCTTTCTAAAATCAAGAGAGATTGAGAAGTGCCGTTAATTTACAGAACCTCGTGTAATTAATTTGCATAGGTGGGTATGGAGCCATTGGACAGAAAACATTTTTTAAGCAACTTGCAGGTTAAAATTATACTATGTTGAAACAAAGAAAAATTGAAGTGTTGGGAAGTTTGTCATATCATTTAGCTCAACTGTTTCCATTCATTTGGTTTAACAGTATTTTTGTTATCTTCTTCAATTATTGGGGTAATTCTTGAATTATGATTCAGGGTCTGGCAGGAGAACTGAGCAAAGAAGGAGCCTGCGAACAAGCAATATTTCCAGATTCAAACATAGTTATCACTCGATGCACAATGATTGGAAATTTGTCTATTGAAGGGGTAAAATTTTGAATCAGGAATGAAAACAGGTATTATATGTAAACTGGTTTTCTTTTTTCTAACCTTTGTGCTTTTGTATTCAGGGTGATCGCTGCAATTTAGACCTTGTTCCAGGGTGCATAGATCCAAATTCACCTTTTTTCGATCCACTTGCAAATGTTGATGATGGTTCTTGCCCGATTGAATCGGATTCAGAAGATGCATAAAAATAAGGTGGTTCGTAACTTTTTTACCTTAATTTGGGGCAACTTGCAGGATTTGCTGCACTTAATTTATTTCTGCAAATGTAGATGTGTAGATGAAGGCTCTGAAAGTATATGCAATACATCATCTCTGAAATTATGCTTATAGTTATTGTTGATACGATCTTTTTATCTTTACTGTTACCAGATCTGTTTTCTATCAATGTTCAACTTCTCTCTCTGTTTTGAGATTGCTGCTGGCCATCTACTTCATGTTTAATTCTCTCTGATACATGTTTTGATTATCATCGTTTGGTATTGCTTCTAATATATCAAATCCTTATAACATTTTCAGAAATGTATAGAGCTTTTTGTCAAGTGTGTTTTAATTCTTTCCAGAGCATTTTCCTAGCATTGGGTTTCTTAGAATGCTATGCTTGTTAGAGCTTTTGCACGAGCATTCACACTTCTTGGAATTTGAAGTTCCGATTTATCTGCCGACACCTTTGGTTTCTGGAATGCTTGAAATTTTTCAGATGTCTGCCATCAATAAAGGACCGCAGAGGACCTCAATGAACATTAAACTCCAATCTTCCATGAGCGACGTTAGCAAAATAGAAGGCAAGATTAATTCGAGAGCGGTGATTCTTGTTATTCACATATCCTAAGTGGTACTTGCATGTCTAATACGAATTCCTATCTTATAGTGGAGCTCTTATCATATCTTGTAATTCTAACCTCATCAACATCAATCACATCTTTCTCTTTATTAATGGGGAAAGCCGACCCACCCTTGCTTCTTTTTCCTCTTATCACGCCTTCCATTACTGCCAGCTGAGAAATTGCTCAAAACAGTCGTAAGTAAGATATATAAAATTCGCAATGACCCATTTGCAATTTACCTCTGATTTTGCAAATCTGATCTCAAAGAAAGATACAACAATCTAAAAGACTGAAACTGCTATTTGCTATGTTTTCATTGTACAGCTCCAGATCTACCTCTGAGAACATGGACTTTCTCCGTGATTGTGTACAAGGTCCTCAAAAGTAAGTAAAATCATTAGCATCAACACCTCTGTCTTGCATCAATTAGGCGATGAACTCAAATCAAATCGAAGAACGATCCAATGAAAAATCTAAAATAGTTGACCCTTCTGCAAACTGGTAAGACGGCCCATGTGGAATCCACCTCTAAGCTCCACTGACTCGAGCTGGCACTTGTCCTCTTCCGTCCATGGCGCCATGTCTCCCTTCACCATTCATTTGAGCCGCCTCATGGGCTGAGCCGCGCCCCTCGAGGCCTCGTCGCCGGCGACGACCTTGTCGGTGTATTCTCCGACGAGGTGGTACGAGCTTCTTCTCTTGCTCTCCTCGTACTTGCCGGCGAGGGAGTCGAACAAGAAGCCGGCGCCAACGCCGACGGCCAGGTCGATGGTGTAGTGTCCCCTGGTGGCCAGCAGCCTAACTCCTTGCAACACATTCAACGTGTCGAACGCGAACGCCATCTCCATCCTCTTCACCCGTCGCATGTCCAGAGAAGCTATCACCGAGCCGGCAACATGGCCGGAGAAGAAGAGGAAGAACGAAACATTTCCCACCGGAAAATCCACGCCGGAGCCAAGAAATTCCTGCCAAAACATGCACGTGATACCGAAAATGAAAATGTTATTCGAAATGCAAAGCTATGGTTCCATTCCTTGCTTGAGAGGTCGATTGATGATGATATCTAAAACATGTACCTGGGGTAATGGGAGCTGGGTGGAGTAGCCCAACAGTCCCCTGCATGTGAACATGAAGAGAGCAGAGATGGTGGCTCTGGGCCTCCCCTCAACCAGCCATGCCCATAATATGTACGTCGTTTGCATGCCCACAAACACCTGCGAAAAGAATCGAATCATGCATGGCGAAAAAGTTCGAACAAAGATTAATGAGCAGAACCACCAATCATTGCCGCGAAGATAGATTATGAACAGTTTTGTACCGTGTTGAGGGCGGCGAGGAGGGTGTTGAGATGTGGGCGAGCGGTGAGGGCGCAGTTGAAGGGGACGGTGAGAAGGAAGCCCAGATCGAAGGGGGGTGAAGAGGGCGGCACCATGCGGAGCGTGTACTCCACGGCCATGAAGAAGAGAAGAGACACGGCGAAGGCGCAGGGGAGGGGGTGGTGCCGCAGCAGACCCACACCGTCACCGACTGACCACGTCAAGAAGCATGGCGCCTTGCCGCCACCTCCGGCGATCTCGGCGGCCGCCTCCGCCGGCGTGGCAAGCTGCCTGATCTCTGTCCTGGCCCGCAAGCTTCCGGCGGCGTTGGTGGCGGCCATTTCAGCCGAGGACGGCCAGGTTGGAAGTCAGAATCAGAGGTGGAGAAGAAGGGGGCGAAGACAAGGAAGCTAAAAAGGACTGGTCAATGTTTTGCTTCTGTCTTAAATTTGTTTAATATCATATATTATATATATTACATGTATAACAGGGTATGTTAATATATCCGAATCAGAATAAGAAATTATAAGGGTGTTTATA
>JAVDBV010000934.1:0-17282 GCA_032619315.1 Piper longum
TATTACAAGAAGTTTGTATATGAGGCCTTTCCTGTTGAAAGCCATCTGCAGCACTTCCTGCATGATAACTTGAATGCAGAAGTTATAGTTGGAACCATAGAGAGCAAGCAGGAAGCTGTGGATTATCTTACATGGACATTCATGTACCGTCGTTTGACACAAAATCCAAACTACTACAATCTCCAGGGGGTCAGCCACAGACATCTCTCAGATTACCTTTCAGAACTGGTGGAGAACATATTGAGCGATCTGGAAGCCAGCAAATGTCTGGCTATAGAAGATGATATGGACCTTTCGCCTCTCAACTTGGGTATGATTGCATCTTACTACTACATAAGTTACACTACCATAGAGCGTTTTAGTGCATCTCTGACTTCAAAGACAAAGATGAAGGGGCTTTTAGATATCCTTTCGTCGGCATCAGAGTATGCACAACTACCTATGCGACCTGGTGAGGAGGAAGAAATAAGAAAACTGATTTATCATCAGAGATTCTCTATGGAGAACCCCAAGTACTCAGATCCGCACGAGAAGGCCAATGCATTGTTGCAGGCTCATTTTGCTCGGCATACAGTGAGAGGAAATTTAGCCTCCGACCAGAAAGAGGTTCTTCTCTCAGCTACCAGGTTGCTGCAAGCCATGGTGGATGTTATTTCCAGCAATGGCTGGCTCAATCTTGCTCTGCTTGCAATGGAGGTGAGCCAGATGGTGACACAGGGAATGTGGGAGCGCGATTCTATGCTGCTTCAACTTCCTCATTTCACGAGGGATCTCGCAAAGAAATGTAAAGAAATGAAGAACATAGAGACAATATTTGACCTGCTGGAGATGGAGGATGATGAGAGGAGGGACTTGCTTCAATTTGATGATGCTCAATTGCTTGGTATAGCTAGGTTCTGTAACCGCTTCCCGAACATTGATATGAATTATGAAATAGATGGGGATCATGTGAGTGCTGGACAGAATGTGACTGTGCTGATCACGCTTGAAAGAGACATGGAAGGCAGGTCGGAAATTGGACCTGTTGATGCCCCAAGATACCCGAAGGCAAAGGAGGAGGGTTGGTGGCTTGTGGTGGGTGATAGCAAAACCAATCAACTGCTAGCCATCAAGAGAGTCTCTCTCCAAAGGAAGGCAAAAGTTAAGCTGGAGTTTACTGCTCCCTCTGAAATGGGAAAGAAGACCTACACTTTGTACTTCATGTGTGATTCATATCTGGGCTGTGACCAGGAGTACAACTTTTCTATTGATGTAAAAGAAGCAGCAGAAAGCGATGGAGAATAAGGTGATGAATTCCTGCTGGCTGCTGGAATAGAAATTGCAAGGACTTTGTGGTAAACTATATATGTTGTTGCTTTTCCATTTAGGTCGTTAGTTTTGTCTAATTTGCTTTTAATAGCTTGTAGCTTAATTGTACTCGCAGATGATTTGCTGGACAATGGCAGTGCCATTTTTCTGTTTATGTTGGCAAAGGCGCTTGGCTTCCATATGGCGAT
Organism: Piper longum; assembly: GCA_032619315.1. Lineage (NCBI taxonomy): Eukaryota > Viridiplantae > Streptophyta > Magnoliopsida > Piperales > Piperaceae > Piper > Piper longum. The sequence goes on from JAVDBV010000934.1 coordinate 1,497, forward strand.
TCGACTACAGATGCATTGCACTTATGCGTAGGCCCCGGTAACCTTATCAGAAAACTGGTGCACTCTTTTTTTCTCCCCCAGGTCAAATACCACTTAAATGCTAGAAAGCAGTGACATGTTGGTTTGTTTTGGCATTGACAGTGTGTATTTTGGTTATCATCTATGGCCCCCTCTTTTAGCTAGCTGTAGGAGGACATCAGAGTTGGTATTTATGCATCTTAGGCAAGCTTCTGATTTTTCCCGTTCGTTTGGGATGAATGTGTTATGTTATGTTATGTTATACCTTGCATCGCTTAACAGTTAGCACTTCTCTTCTCTTTTTTCCAAGTCGTTTTCATTAGGGACATCAAAATGATGCATGTGATAACAATCAGTATAATTTTTGAACCTTTCTTATGTAATTGGGTATCGACTCTCTGGAGGATCAAGAAGTTGTGGGTGTGCCACTTGGCCGTGTCTTGGTGTTCTGAGCTGATTGGTCACTCGGCTTGCGTATAGTTAGCTGCCGTTTCGCCTGCGCTCACTGGCGCACACTGGGGGCGCAGTCAAGGGAACTAACATTTTCTCAAGTGACTAGCGAAGATGAGCAATGCGAAAACTAACATTTTCTGCTCATGTCTTATCGGAATGAAATATCATGATTTTGCATTTCTAAATTCTAACTAACCCATTATTAGGTGCTTATTATTTTTGCCCAATTTTAAAAATTGGCCTAATGGAGTTACTTCATAACATAGGCTATTCACATTTTTTTTGTTAAAAAGTCTTTTTTTTTACTAAAGGAGCGAAATACGTAAGTGCCATAATTGCACCATTTCTTGGATTGCTAAACAAGAGCATGGTTTATACTTACATAGTTAATTCAAACATTGCTACTGCGCCAAAGTTCAAACATGATCAAAAGGAGAGCCATTAAGAGCTTCTATCAATGATCTACAATCAGGTAGTATTATTATATTGCTAATGCATGCCCCTAGTCATGAATAAATCTGAGACTGAAATTCCTATCATTTTAGGTGTTTTTTAGGGTAATTTCTATTATCTTGGCCGCTTTTTGCATAGATGAATTCAGCATGCCCATTGAATCCTAACAATTGTCAATAGAATAGCTTGATGTTAGGATTCATGGATTCTGTTGCGATTTATGGACAGCTAAAATTTAATGTCTATGAAGATGAAAACACGATGTTTGACATTTACGACAACAATAGATAGATAGATTATGATAACCTCATTTACTGTCAAACCGCCATTGTTTACTTAACCAATATTAGTTGCTCAACAAACTAATTTATAATACAAATTTGTAATTATCCGGTCTAAAATATAATGTAATAGGTTAAATTATTTCTTAAAAAATAATAACCAAATTAAATATTTATAGTTCATTTTTATTTATAAAAAAGATCTTATCTCGATAAGTATTACATTGTAGAACTACGTTGAAGGATCTCATGTACAAATAAATTTGAGACTGAATATGCTATCATTTTAGGTGTTTTTACTGCATTTTTTATTATCTTGACCGATAGATGAATTTAGCATGTCCATTGAATCCGAACAATTGTCAATAGAATAGTTTGATGTTAGGATTCATGGATTTTGTTGCGATTTATGGACAGCTAAAATTTAATGCCTATGAAGATGATCTTCCGGTGACATTTATGACGAGAATAGATAGATTATGATAACCTTGATTACCGTCGAACCGCCCTTGATTACTGCCGTAATTTGTAGACCATATCAGTATTAACATGCACAGCCCTTGAAAATCTAAAGTGTTAAAAAGATATACTTAGCAGTGTTAAAAAAATGTTTACTACTTAGTTCAATAGTTTATAAGAGAGTATAAATGCATATAAAACCTTTAAAAAAATAAATTAGGCAATCGACGAAAAATGTGAGGCACCTAAGAAATTGCTAAATTCTACTGTCCATTGCAACTAGGTCCCAAGAGGATGGCAGTTGGTAGGTTTGGTCCATGGGCATGTTTTTGATGGTCAGGTAAGCGATGGGGACTTAAATTTTTGTGGGTATTAAAGTTTTTTAATTGATTTAGATTCTTCTATCACTTCCTGTTTGAGCTCAATTTAAACAGCCGAATATATGATTTTTTTAACCTAAATATAATTTCATTTGTGTCAAAAGAGAATAGGATAGGCCTAAGAGAATATAAATGAGGACGACATAAAAAGATGGAACTGAGCATTGATATAGTCTATGACACATGAAGTGAAAGCAAAGAATTTGTAACCCTTACCTCAAATCTTTAGAATTAACAGTTGGATGACAAAGAAAAAAAAAATTGTTTGGTTGAAAAGGGTCAATTTGGATGAAAACCCCTTTCATTTGAGTCCCAAGCCTATTTCTAAATTATTCACTTTTATTTTAAATTAGAACAATGACTAAGCTTCTCAAGCCAAGTGAATTTTATGATATATGAGCCAAGCCCAACCATTCTATACTTGGATCAACTCGCCTCAACACTTAAACTACATTAGTCTAATTTAATTACCACTTTTTTAACATTGAAAAATCATTAATGCTTTCTAAAATTCTTATATATTATTTTTCTTTTCATGTATTACTTTTTAAATTACAATTTCAACAATAGAGTTGTAATATTCAATTTAATAAATTTTTTTTAAACCAACTATTATAAAAAAGTACTAAAGATCATTGTTATATCTAAACTTATAGTTGCGTGCTAATCGATCCTCATTCAGTCTTTATTTTTATTGTTAAGTGAGTAAACAACCAATACATTTTTATAAAAAAATAGACTTGTCCACGTAAACAACAAAAAAATAGTAAAATTTTCTTACCGCTCAAGTACACCTTTTTATACAAAACTAGAGAAAATTAGGATTTGATCTTTAACTTAATATGAGTCCCACTCTATTTTATTGAATTCGATTCGACTCGATTTGGCTCGATTCGACTCAACCGGTGCCCAAGGGCAATAGCGTCAAGAAAAGTAGAACCCAACTTTCGTAGGGCGCACTCATCTTTAAACCAAAAAAACAAAACCCCGTCGCCTCCGAAATCCCCGCCATTATTAGTTGTAACGCCGCCGGCGCAAGTGGTGTATTCGCGCACCCTCGCCGGACCTCGATCCGATCTCCGCGGCGGACTCGCCGGAGAAGAGCCGAGCGCGCATGGCGGAGCACTCGCCGGAGAAGATTGAGTCCGACTACGGCGCCCCGAGGGAGCTTTCCGGCCTCCAGCAGCACCGCGCGCTCTACCAGCCGGAGCTCCCCCCGTGCCTCCAGGTCCCTGCTCTCTCTCCCTTCTCTCTTCGCGTTTGGTGGCGTCTTCGTTCAATGGCGATTCAGATCGTGAAGGGGGTTGTGTAGATGGGGATTGTTGTGTTGTTGTTGCTCGTTGTTTGATCTGTTTCGGTTCGTATTTTGGTTTTTGTTTTTTGTTTCTCGTTGTTTTGGAGTGGACGGATAGAATTTTTGATCGTTCGTTTGGTCGGTGGGTATTGGGCGCGCGCGATCCGGTACCATGTAAATTACGATCTGATCTTTGTAAATTTCCATTGCATTGTTGCTGAGTATGGCAACATTTCGATCTGTTAGAAGAAATTTCGATTGAGCAGAAACAGATTGGAGCATGATGTGTGATATGTGTAGGGGGAGAGTTTGGATCGGAGGCTTGGTTGGTGATTCTCGGGCGCTCTCGGAATTGTGATAAATGGCAGAATTTTGCAACCCTTTTGATGGGATGTGATAGAAAAAATTTGATCAACTGCATTGTCAGAAGAAATCACTATTTCTTATAAACAGATTTGAGCATGATGTGTGATATGTGTAGGGGGAGGATTTCGATTGGAGGTGTGGTTGGCGATTCTCAGGTGCTGTCGGAATTTCGATGAATAGTGGAAATTTGCAACCTTTTTTTATGGGATTTGATCAGAATGGACGTTTTTTATTTCTCATGCATTGTTATATATGTCAAGATTTCGTACTTGTTGGAAGAAAATACAAAATAACGAATTTTTAGTAAAAGAACTTGTGGGGAACCTGTTTCGATAGTTGGTGTTTTTGTGCATACCTTTGAATCTTTGATCTGGACTATTTGTCAGATTTTTTCATTCTCATCTTGAATTTCTGTGCTTGTAATATCCCAATTAATGTGTTATTGACTGTCGTAATATATTTTGGTTGGAACAGGGAACTACTGTTCGGGTGGAATTTGGTGATGCTACAACTGCTGCAGATCCTGCTGGTGCCCATTCAATCAGCAGAGCATTTCCTCATACTTATGGTCAGCCTTTGGCTCATTTTCTGAGGGCTAATGCTGTTATTGCTGATGCTCAGGTCATTACGGAGCACCCTCCCATCAGGTTTCTGCCTTGTTTTGCATCTCTCATTTTTTTTTCCTGTCAGATAATATTTGTTTTGCATTTCGGCTGTTAATTAACTTTGCCAATATTCGTGCATAGCAGGTCCTAAGTCCGGACAAAGGAGGAGGGTGGCCTCAAGGACATCCGGCCATCAAAACTTTGTCTACTGTAATCACATGGATCCTTGTTTAAGATCCATTCCCCAATGCCTTTTTGGGTATTAAGAAGAAGAAGAAGAAGATTTCTGTTGTTAATTACAGTAGTTTGTGCTGTGCACTTCATTAATTGACTTGTATGATAGTATATATATCTTTGTGCCACGTTTCATCCTCTAACTCAAAGAAAGATAAGTGTTCACAATTATTTCAAAGGGTCGGAGTGGTTTTCTGTGGAAGACAATCTCCAGGTGGCCACAACGTCATTTGGGGTCTTTACAATGCCATCAAAACTCACAATCCAAAGAGTACTCTGCTGGGTCTTCTTGGTTAGTGTCTGAAATATTAAATGGCTTGCCGCTTTTCGTGCTTGCAAGAGTTTATGTTGTTTGCTTCCTGGATCTCTCATAATCTTTTTTCCAAAATTCCATGATTGCTTGGTTGTCTTGTCAAATTAGTCACATTGCTTAAGAATAGATTTTTACTTTACATCAGCTGATCAAGGATAATCCTATAGTTTTTATCCTGACTAAACTGATGTTCATAAACAATTATCCTGACTAAACTGATGTTCATAAACCAGGTGGTACTGAAGGTTTATTTGCTCAGAAAACATTAGAGATATCAGAAGAAATTCTGTCAACCTACAAAAATCAGGGTATTTACCAATTTTTAGTTGAGAATTTTGATCTTTGTATCATTAAATGTTCATTGCTTATCCATAGAAAATTTTTTTGGATTTCAATTTCTGAAAATAATGTGAGAGGATTAAGTGTATAGAAGACTTGTTTTACAAGAAAACTAACCTAGTTTAAACTAAATGTTTTTGTTTTTAGCATTTTAAGGGTACGTGCTTTTTGGAGCATGTTTTAAATGTTCTTTGGAGCTTATAGTTGGGAATACTGCAATGGAAATAAAAAATATTATTGAGATCCAAAAGAAACTTTGACTCCTCCACTGATATGCTAGTTATTTGTTGGTGAAGGTGGTTATGACTTACTTGGTCGTACAAGGGACCAAATAAGGACGACTGAACAAGTCAATGCTGCACTAGCCACCTGCCAAGCTCTGAAGTTGGATGGCCTAGTTATCGTTGGAGGTAAGGAAAAATGAGCTTTCAGAGACAAATAGTTCAATGGTGTTTGAGTTGATTGCAACTGAGGTTTTGTGTTGTAGGGGTCGCGTCAAATACTGATGCAGCCCAACTAGCTAAGACATTTGCAGAATCGAAGTGTCGGACAAAGGTATTACTTCATCCAACGAACAAACATTTTAAATTGTAATTAATTATTGTTGGTAGGATATGAGTAAAACTGGATTCTTTCATTGCAGATCTAGTGACTCTGGATTTTTTAATATTAAAAAAGTCTTATTTTCTTTTTACTTTTATTATCGCTGTTGCATATTCAGAGAGTGACACAATTTCAGTGGTGCAGGTTGTAGGAGTGCCTGTTACTTTGAACAGTGATCTCAAAAACCATTTTGTGGAAACAAATGTTGGTTTTGACACGATATGTAAGGTAATGTATACTAAAGAGCTAGGGTGTTTAACCGGCGCTTTTGTTTTTGTGAAATTTAGTCTATTTGTCTTCATGCTTCTAAATTTATGTTGCAACTTTAGGCAATATCTATGCCATACTTGTTTCTTCATCTTTTCACTTGACAAGTTGGGATTGGTAACATATACAAAGGTATTTGTATATGATATGTCCATGGTCGGACAAGGATGGAGAATCCAGATATATGATGTCCCTGACCCAAATTATTTGTGAGTGGTGGAACACTATGTACTTGACCTTTGTCCTGTTAGCTCATCTGCAAACAATATTTTAGTTGTTAAAATCTGTATGAACTTCTGTTGATGATAAGTGTGTTTTATAAAATTTTAAGTTTGGTTATTCATAGACAATTGAATATTGTCTTCCGGTGCTTTGCATTCAAGTTAATTCTCAGCTTATCAGCAATGTTTGCACCGATGCTCTTTCTGCTGAAAAGGTAATGACCAAGTTATGGTTTCAGTCAATTTTGTTGTCTGTATAAGGCTTTGTATCAAATTATTAGGAGAGGGATTGGTCAATATGAAATCCAGCAGTAAGTCTGTACCCTTTCAAGTATTTCAGATGAAATCCTTTGTATATAGGTGCCGATCATGGCTTTTTTTCAGTTTACATGTTAAGTAAATAGCTCTAGAAATATGACCACCCTCTCTATATTCAAGGCTCTATCGTGTTTGGCAAGATTTGAACTGTGAATGGCTGTACGTTCCTTTGTCTACTTGAGCCTTGTTGTCTGATGGCTGACAAAGGTGCACTATATTCAGTACTACTACTTTATTCGGCTTATGGGGAGAAAGGCATCACATGTTGCTCTTGAGTGCACCCTTCAGTCTCATCCAAATATGGTGACTCAATTTTTTTCTTTTCAGCGTCTATTCGCTTCTTATTTGAAATTTTTATATTTTCAAACATTGTTTGTATCTCTTGCCAGGTCATTCTTGGTGAGGAGGTTGCAGCCTCAAAGCTTACCCTCTTCGATCTGACAAAGCAAATATGTGATGCTGTTCAAGCAAGAGCTGAACAGGGTTGAGAATTAAGATTCTTGACAAAATATTTTGATTACTTATGTGTGTGTTGTGCGTATCTGATGTTTCTGTCCTTTTGTGGCAGATAAGAATCATGGGGTTATTCTTCTGCCTGAAGGGCTAATTGAAAGTATTCCTGAAATTTATGCCCTCTTACAGGTATTTTCCATGTCCAAAGACAGTTGGCTTATTGAATTTGTTAGTTCCTTCATCATATTTTAGTGAAAAAAATTGCAATTTTCTTGTTTTGTTAGGAAATTCATGGTCTCCATGGACAAGGCATTTCCATGGACAATATTTCAGAGCATTTGTCACCTTGGGCTTCTGCCTTGTTTGAGTTTCTGCCACCCTTTATCAAGCGACAGGTTTTCTCTTCTTGAAATAGAAGACTATAGTGGTAGGTTTTACCCCACTTTTGAGCATCTTGTCTGAATAAGTTTTCTTATGTTGCAGCTCCTCCATCCGGAATCAGATGATTCAGCACAACTGTCCCAGGTATTTAGTTCCGATTTAAATTAAACAGCGGTTAGTTTTCTATGTAGTCTCTTGGTGGCTGAAAATAGTTTTGATATTATGCGATCTAAATACTTGTGATTAATTAGTTTATTTATTCAATAGTATTATTTTACCTCACAAGCATTCTACATTTAAATGGAGCAATTTATGTTTTCTTATTTTTACACTGGTCCAGATTGAGACTGAAAAGCTTCTTGCTCAATTAGTAGAGACTGAAATGAACAAACGATTGGTTAGTGCTTTAAAACTATGCAATGAAAATGGATTATTTCATTTAATATTTTGCATGCTGATGATTCTGGGATCATTTTCAGAAGGAAGGGACCTACAAAGGAAAGAAATTTAATGCCATCTGCCACTTCTTTGGCTATCAGGCTAGGGGTTCTCTACCATCAAAAATTGATTGTGATTACACTTATGTAAGTATTGCCATATGATCATGGCATATTATTGTATTGATTTTTCTTTTATTTAGATCTATAAAGCTTGTGTAAGTACTGCATAGCACAACTTTCTTTTCTGGGATTTAACTCTTAAATTTAGACTTATAAACTATGTGGAAGCCTCTTCTCTGTAGGTTCTTGGCCACATCTGCTATCATATTTTAGCCGCTGGATTGAATGGCTACATGGCAACTGTTACCAATCTCAAGAATCCCGTGAATAAATGGCGATGTGGTGCTGCTCCTTTTACAGTACGTATAAACCTTCTAAGAGTGTGGATAATATTTTGGTCAAGTGTTTGCAATTTTTTTGTTTCCAACAACCATTGTTAGCAACCTTTGAACTTGGTGATACAAGTTATCTGTACCAAGGAGGGTAGTGATGAGGACCCATATGAATTTGTGGGTTCACGCCTGAATTAGCTGTGGTACTCAGATTCACGTTTATAGATGAAATTGCATTATTATTACTATGTATGAAGAGACCCGCTTAATTTTGGTGCAGACTTATCTCATTCGCTTGCTAGTTTTTGTCATAGGCATAGGTACATGCTATTAGGCCATAATTAGAGAAGGATTCAGCTTTTTTCCTTATAGAATCTTCAGTTAATTAATTTTTTCCTATTTTTTATTTTATAAATTCAGGTAATGATGACTGTAAAGCGCTGGTCTCGAGGTCATAAGATCACTTCAATAGGAAAACCAGCAATTCACCCTGCTTCCGTCGATTTGAAGGGCAAAACTTACGAGTATATTTCTTTGCACATGCTCAAGAATTTGGTTGAAATTTTAGACCTAGTTTACCTGTTCATGAAAATTTAATGATTCACCTGCCTTCTTTGATGCTGATTGCAAGTAGTTCATAGGGTACTTAGGCAGAATGCTACAAAACTTTTGATGGATGATATTTATCGAAATCCTGGACCACTTCAGTTTGATGGTCCTGGTGCTGACGCTAAGACCATGACCTTGTGCTTAGAGGACCAAGATTGCATGGGAAGGATCAAGAAGCTCCAGGAGTATTTAGACAAGGTATCTGACATTGTGCAGTTTTTGCTATCTTAACATAAGAGAGTAATTCCATTCTCATTGTGTTTACCGCCTAAAATATGCACCATCTTTTGTAGTGTTTCTTTTTAGTGAAGTGAATGACACATTTATCTGATGAGCTCAATATAGTAGAACAATCTCTGGAGATAACCGGAGTTGTTTATTCATGTCTTATCTTGTGACGAGTTGCGTAACACTTTTATTTATTATCAGGTCAAGAGCATCATAAAACCAGATGTTCTAAAGGCAGTTCAATGGCATCTGTAACAGATGTTCTCTCCGTCATGTCTGCGCCATCTTTCAGCAGGCAGGACCCTTCTAATTTATAGAAAGCCTCTTGCTGGATTCTCTAGCTCAAAACATTTGGGAGTTGCTTATCTGGAATGATTTTGATTCTGTCTCTGCAGTCGTAGCCAGGAAAACTTGGTAGTAGAGTGTTATTTATTTTGCCTAGTCGAATAATATGCTTTTGGCCTTTTAGACATCCATGGAAGTTTTTGATTGATGAGAATTGTGTCAGATACCCAATAATGTTCTTGCGGCAAACTCTGATTTACTTCCTGTAATTGAACTGCTTTGATGTGAGATGAGTGTGTTTTTTGTTCATTGTAACAGGCTATTTCTTGTTTTAGATGCTCCCTAATTTGTTGTGTCACCAAACTCACTCTTATTTCAGGGAACAATTTTGGGGATGTAGGTAAATGTCAGTGGATTAAGCATTAATATTAAGTGGGTGTTGATGTTGATGATAAATAGCCACAGTTTTTTCAGAGGATTTACTAACTTGGAGAATTAAGAGCCAAGATACCCGTCAATTTTTTTAAGAGAAAAATTAGTATCTGAAAAAGTTTATACTCTTATATAAGTTAATTTTAATATAAGCCGTTGGATTGAGGATAATTGGAGGAGGAGGGTAGTTTTATATACAAAAAAAATTATGTCCTTGTGATTTGAATGAGTGACTATAGATGAGAACTCATGTCAGCTGATACTAAGGTTCCTCTTCTTGGAAAATAATATTTTTTTAAATTCGTTTTATCAGAAGCTCCTTTCTTTTTTAAATGTTAATTTTTTAAATTGGTTTTGTTAGAGGAAATTAGACAAGTCTCTCGAAAGTAAAGTTTGCACTAGACCAATTACACCAGGAACTTGTCCCTCTAAGGAAATCTTTTTTGTTTTTCTTAAAACAAGTATCTGTAAGGGTTATTTTAATATTTTAATTAAGTTTCTTCAAGAATTTCTTATAATTTATTAGAAATATACCATAAATAACTAAATTTCAATATTTTCTATCATAAATAACCAAAATTTTAAATTTATATCAAATATAGCCCAATGTTAAATTTTTATTTTATGTATAGCAAGTTTATATATTTTAAGAATATTTTACTAATAATATTTATTTTATTAACATAAATACCCTTAATTTTCTCAAACATATTTTTTTGTTTTATATAATTAATGATATTTCATTTTTAAAATTTCATAATAAAAATATATTGGATAAAAAAACATTTTAAATTTTAATAAAATGTGACAATTTCTAACTAAAATTGCAAACATCTAAAAAAAATATATATATATTTTTTATTTTTGATGGCTGACAATTTAATTTTCTTTTTAATTGTCCAAAATTCAATAAAAAATATTTTTTTGCTTTTTTAGCTCATCAATAATATAGTTTTATCTTATACTTAATATTTACCAGTTAGTTTTTTATTTTTATGCATAAAACTAGTAATAACTTATAAGTTTTATTTATTATATATTTTGGTATTAATAAAAATAAATCTTATAAGTATTTTTGTCATTATTTTAAAAAAAATAATAGAATTTAGTCATAATTAATATAAAAATTTTAAAAGTAGCTATTTCTGATATATTTTTGTAAATTTGGATATTTTTAAAATAAAAATTTAAAATGTGACTATTTATGATATTTTTTTGATTTTTTCCCCCCACCAAACCAATGGGTGATGTATCAATAGAAATCCTCCCATTTTTATGAAAAAGCATTTTAATTAATCTAAGATTAAGAAAGAGCATTTTAATAAATCTAGGATTAAGAAAATGCATGAGGAACCATAAATCCTAGGAAATAAATAAAAATGAAACTCTCTTTAAGACTAAAACCCCCTTAAAACCCTCCCTCCATCTCCTCCATCTCCGCCGCTCCGCCCGCCGCCGCCGTCGACGTGGACGAAAGATGTCATCTGTCTTCTCCGCCGCCGCCCGTCGAGCCCTTCGGTTCTCCCTGCCCCCTCTGATTGTCTCCAAGCGCGGCCCCTGCCCTCGCTTCTCCCCTTCGTTGATCGCCGACCAGCTTGCTGCCGCTAGTGCTACTATTTCCACTACTGCTGCTTCTACCACTCCCCGCTTCTTCTCCTCGGGGACCCGTGTTTCGGCCGACGAGCGTCTGAAGCGTTTGCTGCAAGCGGAGATTCTGCACGCGGAGGCGTCGGACGAGGTTGATAAGGTACGCTGCCTCTGCTCCCGCTCCCGTTTTCGGTTTCTTTGTTGTTGCGTAGGCGGGCTGGGCGGGAAGGTTGGGTGCTTTGTTGTTTCGCATGGATAAAAAATGGTGGGTGAGATGTTATGGTTATCATGCTTGGTTTAAAGCTTTGGGCTTTCGTGATTGATGTTAAATGTTATTGTTCTTCCAAAAATAGCATTTTGTCTGTCAGGTGTCACGGCAATATTATTTGAGAATGAATTGTCATCATTTGCCGACGTGATGTTAATCTGGTATATGTGTTGTTTTGTGATACAAATTAATTTTGTATTGTAAATTATAAGAAGAAATGGGGGAAAATATGGTGAGATACTGGGGGGGAGATCAATAACAAGAGGGAGAACATAAGAACTTTTCTGTTTCATTCCTTCATTCCACATACAATGGTGGTTTGCATACTAAAACATACAGACAATTATCTTCCCACTATTCCACTAACCATATAGACGGCCACAACTTAAGAAAGAAGAATCAAGATAAACACGAACTACAACTAACCCTATGCACGTATCATTTTGATGTTGGGTAGGCGGGTGCATGGAAAGATTGGCTCTTTGTGACTTTGATGATTAAGAACGGTGGGGGACTGTCATAGTTATGATGCTTGCTTTAGGGTTTGGGTTTTGCTAATTTTTGGTGCTAGAAGAATAATATTTGTCAACTTTATGATTATCTGGTATATGTGTAAGTTGTGTCATGAGAGGATGGTCATCTAGGAAGTGGGTTGAAGGAGCTTATTTTGTAGGAAAATATGCTGTTGGATATGAGGCTGAATAACAATGGATTGGCCTGATTTCTTTCGAGGGCATAAACATCTAGCTTGATTTTGTGGGAGTAGATTGCATCTTATCTGAGGTCAGGGAACTTTATATTCCTCTGATTTCTTTCTGGCAATGACTGATGTTGTGGCCATTAACTTATTTTATTTCCCGGTAATTGTTTGATGGCATGTCCTTATGACTTGATATTTGTGTAATTCTCTTTCAATTTTATTTTTAAGTTTTTTGTTTTTTTACTTTTTTATGCTAAAGCTGTTGGCTTATCATTATGTTGATGCAACTAGCTGTATGAGAGACTGGCAAATTTAAACATATGGAGGCATTTTGGTCATTCACATTCTTAGGATTTCCATCTGTGTCTCTCGAGGTCTACATTTAAGGGGTTGTGATGCAATCGGAATGGACTGACTATGTTGCTCTTTTTGCTATCATCCTTGGCAGGAAATTCTAGTTCCAAAAGATTTTCCATTTGAGATAGTTGACAATTCAGGTGAGCAAATGATCACATTGAAGCGGAACGTTTTTGGTGAAAACATTGAGGTGGAGGTTCACATGCCAGATTTGGCCGAGGAAGAAGAAGAAGAAGAAGAAACAGAAGAAGATGATGACAATGCTGATGATGCTAACAAGGATGCTGATGTGATTTATGTTCCTTTGACTGTAAAGATTGATAAAGGAGGAGACACATACTTAGAGTTTACTTGCACTTCATGTTCAGATGGAATCACTATTAACTCGATGTTCCTTAAATCCCACCAAGTTTCACCAGATACACAAGAATACAAAGGACCTAAGTTTGAGTAAGTCTTTGACATTTGTTTCTTATACAACTCATGGCTCTCTAGACATCGAAGTTTATCATTTTGTCCATTAATTTGTTTTGTCCAGGGACTTGGATGAGAACTTGCAGCGGGCTGTTCTAAAATACTTGGAGGTCAGAGGAATTGATAACTCGTTGTCGGAATTTCTGGAGAAGTACATGGTCAGCAAGGATGATAGAGAGTATTTGGATTGGTTGAAGAACATTAAAGATTTTGTCACGGTATGAACTTGTCTTGATGCAGGGTGATAAAACTTTTATGAAGAGAATCCGACAAGCTATTTCTAAACCCTGTTTTCTTATCCTTTGGGATAACTAAGTAATAATATTTTCATTGAATGCTTTCCAGTTGATTATCCTACTCCTAGTTTTTTAACCGTTGGATGCACCTTCTTCTTCACATTGTATTGGGCATCCTAACTGCAAATCCCATTTATTTAGTTTCTGGCGGCTCGGTTATGGGTAGGGATATATTTCCATATTCCCACCTCATTACGTATCTTTTATGAATTAGTGTTTTGTGGTTGAGGTTTACTTTAACTAATTCAATGATCATCTTGTGCATATATTGAATCTGAAAATAGTGGGTTGCTTGTGTGATTCTTTGCTGTTTGGCATTGACAACAATGCTGTAGTTCCTTGCGGATAGGCGCTGAGTAGGATCCTGCGTTATCCCTTTTAGAACTTTTATGTGAACCCGAGTAGTGAAAGTTTTCTCCTTATCCCATTGAAATTGCTCAACAACGTTAAGTTAGAGCATATATGTTGGATATATTAGGTAGTTGTAAGAAATGCAAAGGGGGTATCTTGAATTCCACCTCCTTGTATTCGTTGTATGGTCCCTTTTAGACTTCATCGAGTAATTTATATATATTATGTTTGTGTTCTTGTAATTAAAATCCATCCATACAAGTTATTGTTAAAAATTCAACTCTTATGATTTCAAAAAAAAAATGCTAGACACTTGCATTATTCATGGAAATTTTTTAATTTTATTAACGAGTTATCCATTATTAATTTTTATTCAAAGTGATTATTTTTATTTTTATTTTTTTAAGTTGTTTATATTTTTCCTTACTTTAAACGTATATTTGTGTTTTAAAAAATAATTAATTTTTTTGTTTGAATATTTCATATGGGACATTATAAGGGAAATTATAATCTATAAAATTTTATATAAGTTTATCAAAAGCTGTTATAAAGCAATCTATAAAAAACAATAAAAATCAATTTTGATTTAAATAATTATTTATTTCTACAACAGGGAGGGGACCTTACAAGTCGAGCTTGTCGGTCGAAAGAGTATGGCCAAGGGGCTGCGATGGGAATTATGGTTGGGGAGAGAGAATTAGGGTGTGGTAAGTGATAATCCTAATTAAGAGGGTAAGTGTGAGTAAACTCACCCTCAATCAAAATCTTAAGTTAATTAAATTGAATCAAGTTTAAGGAATGAGCCAAGTTTGAGTCAGGATCGAGTTGAATTGACTTGACTTGAGTTGAACACTACTATATCCGAACTCGTCTCATACCTAATGAGTCGAGTTCAGATTCGAGCTATTATAATTTGAGTCACCATTTACTCATGAGTTGGCTTGCTCAATTAGTACCCTTAATTATACTGTACAACCATGGTTGTAAAGATTGTAAAAAAAAAATTACTTTGCTTAAAAATCTTTACTCGGTCTGGGAGGGATAGAATGTTAGAATTTTTTTTTTTTTTACGACGGGAGATTTTAGGGGAGTTGGGTAGCATCCCTATTGGGTTAAATCATCGTGATGGGTATCCTCCCCACCCTAGCCATTTGCTTCTTATCTTCTTCTCTTCCTTACCAAAGCCGTCTTCCTCTTTGTTCTAGTATCTTCCCTATTTTCTTTTCTTTTCTTTTCTTTTTTCTTCCATGTGCATGCAATAGTGTTCATGTTTAGCATTTATTTTGTTGTTTATTGGTGGATATCATGATATGTTTTAATAACAGTTGATTATAATGTTATGAATTGCTATTAAAATTACATTAATCTTAAATTGATAATAAGTTTTTATGACCATGGAACTTAAAGTTTTAAATAAAAAATAAAACCAAACTAAATTACATCCGCTTGCTAGGGTTGATTTGAAGCAATTTCGATTTTAAGCCATTACGGCAGATTTGGACAACCCTACCGCCAGCACAACCCACAGCTAACAACCTCCTCGCTGAGAATCATGGCGGTGAACGTTCCAACGAGGGAGGACGGCCCTATTCCCTTTGTCGACCAGTTATGACCGAGCTCGTCTGTATGGATGCCAGTCGAGAGAAGCAAATGCAGAAACAGGGGACACGGCTATGGCAAAAGAAATCCGGCCATCCTAGGCGACAATTGGCTCTGATCTGGTCGAGGAAGGTCACTAAAGGGCTGAGGGTGTCGAGGTGACCACCCGATCGAGGCTGTAACACCCCAAATCCGGTTCACCCTCGTGAACCGAACCGGCATGTTACAGGCCCCGGTTAGGTCGGCTAACCCGAACCTAACTCGCACGGATCCAATCTCGGCGTCTTAAGATGAAGATACGATTTGTTATGCATGCATGAATACATAAAA
>JAVDBV010000935.1:0-17528 GCA_032619315.1 Piper longum
ATATGTGTGTGTGTGTGTGTGGCATAATAACTAGCCATTTTTACTAGATATGATGTGTAGAACAACGTTTTCTTATGTATATTCAAGGTAGATATCATATGAAATGGATTATTAGGAGGGGGTAACGTTTTGCATTTATATTATTTGACTAACCACCCCTCCAAGCTATGGAAAGAGACAAGCAGCCAACTCCAATTTTTTAATCTTTGATTATTGCGATATTTTAGTAGTAAGGTGTGGTTACACACCGAATCACTCCCAATCACTATAATCCAAAAACTTGTCTTTTGTTAGAACTTAGAAGGCGTGGGTCTAACGCAATAATACTTCGGTTTCACTTTGATCATTTTACATGGCCTTAGTTAATTACTTGTTACTATGACAATTGATTTTTTCTGTCTATTCTTAACGTTGAATTATGGTTGTTTATTTTAAGAAAACTATATGTCGATGTTTTATTTTATTATTGCGTGATTAATCATACGTTTGTGATTGTATTAATCATACATTTGTTAGTATAAGGCCAAGGCATATGATGGTGATGTTAAATTTTTTCTCGTTTTATCTTCCTCGGAAGGTTGTATCAAAAAATTGATAATATGTTTTAAAAAAATAATTAAATAATGTAAAATTTTTCATCTTATATTTCACACACACACACACACACACATATATATATATAAAATAATAATAATAATAACAATTTGTTATAAAACTTACAGTCAATAATGGTTGTAAAATAATGAGAGTAACATTAAACATTGTATTAGCTTTTACTTTAAATATTAAAAATGTCGTAAGGGTATTTAATTAATGGGGGGGTGATTTGATTGAATCTTAAGACCTTACCACGTCTATATATATTTGCAACACGAAAAGCAAAATTGATTTTATGCACCCACAGATGCATTGTTTAATTTTTTGTGTGGGGTATGCCCTTTATTTTGTCTGATCACAAATATATATATAAGTGTAGCTAATCACATCATAAGTGCTTTTCATGACACTAACGTTTCTATTGTTTTATATATGATAAAGGATAATATATATTTCCTCTAGGATTTGATTCCAGTCTGCTTTTTCAAGTAAGAACTTATAACAGTTAATAAGTTCTAATTCATGTTAATTTATATATACAAGCTGCTAATAGTATTTTTTCTCTGTAAAATAGAGCATAGGTATGTAAATAAATAAGTGTCTTAATGACCTAAGGTTGCCAAATTTATATGCATCTATTTCTAAAACAAAGAAAAAGATTTTTTTTAAAAAAAAAGTTAAGAAAGATCAAAATAATGCATGCATCTAATTAGATGTGGAAGTGAGAGTGCTTGTTGATCTTCAAGGTAATTAAACTTGCTCAATTTGAAAAGATGAACATGAATTGGGTGTAGTTAGGGGTGTAAACGAGTCGAGCCGAGCAAAGCATGAATATATTTGAGTTTGGCTTCATATAAAATGAGCCGAGCCGAGCTTTAATGTAAACGAGTTGAGCAGAATTTGTATAAAATTTATGGTGTTTAGGTTGAGCTTCAGTCGAGCTCAAGCATAGCGAATGTTTACGTGCTCGATTTATATAAGATCAAAAAAAAATTTAAATACTATATAAGTTTAATGTGAACTCAATAGTATTTACGAGCCAAGCTGAACTGAACATTTTTTTGAATTAGAACACATCGAGTTCAAGTTCGAGTTTCAAGCCGAGTCGAGTCGAATACTCATTTGTTCAAGTTCTGTTCGTTGTTCAATAAGTTTATCTATTTTGAACTGAGTATTTTTTCAAGCACAAAATTAACGAGTACAAGTTGAGCTGAACCGAGTTGAACGCAAAAAACTCGAAGGCTTGATTTGTTTTCACCACTAGGTGTAGTTTGGTAAAAGGGAGTCATTGACACTCTATTCACAAATATAGCAGTTGATAATGTCTAATCCAATCAAATTGTTTTTATTCTTGACTTTTTCAGGCTTCTTGCCTTCTTTAATTTTATGGTGTGAAAACGTATGTAGCCTAAAATTTGACGATGGGATAAAGAGTTGGAGGAATAATGTTGCTCTTTCAGGAGCCAAGCACATCAACCCTCAATGTCCTGCCACCCGCTCAGTTTACATTCATGAACAACATATTCTTGTTAAGAGATTTTTAACTAAGAATATATTTTAAGATTACAAGTGGTTACTTATATAAATAATAATAATAATAATAAATCAGGCCCATCTTTTTTATGATTAGCTCCAAATTCCTAAGAGACAAGAAATCTTCCTAAGAATTATCAATAACAAGAGATTTTTAGGCACACCCTTACATTACCCTTACCTTATTACATACTTCAGACATATAAATATTTAAAAAAAAAAAAAAACATGACAACCCATTTTTTCGCTTAAAAATAAATATACAATTTTCACGTAATTAATTATTTTTTTTACAAATTTGGAACTAAATATTAAGAAAAAGTGAGAAGAAAGAATAAGTCAATCCCGGGTCCATTTCTTAAGAAAAGGTAGATTTTAAAAGTACGTAAATGTAAAAAAGTAGGTAATATCTACTCTGAACAAATATAATTTTATCTAAATGCAAGTGAACAGCAAGGGGCATCTCATGGTTGATGGCTGATGTAAAAAAAATAAAAAAAATAAAAAAATAAAAGAGCAGTGCAAGTAAAAGGTAAAGGCATATGAAAGGGCAAGTGAAAAGGCTTGCATTTATTTCATAAGATGGGAGGGGGAAAGTGAGGATCACATCCCTTGTCTTGCCCTCCTATCAACCAATGCTTGAAGGACATATTCAAAAGAGAGAGGAAAAGCAGGGGACATCGTCAGTCTTGTCCATACCTGTTTATCTTTGACCAAATTAATAGTGAATGTACCCTCCAAAGGAAATATTCTCTACTTAACTTTAAAAAAAAAAAAGAAAAGAAAAAATCCACCATATTTCCCCCCTTCCAAAAAAAAAACAAAAGCTACAACTTCCCTCACTAAATAAGCTCACCATTGCATTTCATAAACGAATTTATAGCCCAAAAATGGTATCTTTAATATACTTCATAATAATCACTTAAACCAATGACATTAGGCTTTGCATCGAGAGATCATATTATTAAGGAGTTTAACCAATTTAGGAACTCTACTCCAATTATATCATTTGTTCGTTTAGGTTCAGATTTATATTCTATTGTCTACTATCTGACAATATTTGGTGTTTTTCTTTTTCTTTTTCCTTTACAAAATGCCTTCTTTTTTAATCTTATGGGGCCTCTCGCCAACTCTTCCATTCATTGTATTCTCCATTGAGAGTTTGATCGTTCACCTGCCCCCCCCGCCCCCCCCCCTCCCCTCACTCCTCACATGTATATATTAATATTATGATTATAATTCCATTCCTCCAGATTGGCCACTCCAACCTATTCATTCATTGGATCATATACCCTTCACTGGGTTGTAGCCTCTCATTTGTATTTTTCATTGCACTGGTATTCGGACTAAAAAAATCCATTTATTTATTACTAGAAACAAATCAATATAGTCAGCTTGTCCTCTAGTTCCTTTGCAAAAATACAGTTGATTAAGTTTTCCTTTGTTAAGGTACGTCTACAATGAATTTGGATAGTTGCATTCAGATATTCAGATCTGCATTGACCTTTGTTTTATCAGCTTTTTATCTTCCCCTTTTGTTGTCAAAGTAATTGGTATCAAGGGGGATAACTGAACCTTAAAGAAAAAAGCATACCACATGAGTTTCTAAGAAGTATTTGCCTTTCTTATTGCCAATCCTCCTTTCTTTTCTTCAAGCTGATTTCAACCAACAAACTACCACCTATTCATCTTCCGCCTGTCTAAAAAGGAGGTTGGGGACATAGATCCTCGCCTAGAATCCAAATAATTACAAATAGCAATAATTTGATCAAATACCATACTTGATGCAAACCATTTTTACCTGGGATCAACAATGCACAAGTAAAACTAGCAAACTACAACAAAATTGAAATTGTCGTCAACATATAATTGAAAAAATTGGGCCAGGAAGCAAAATCATTTAGTCATGTCATCTTATTAGTTCATGGGAAACAAGTAGATAAAGAGCCTACGCATAGTGGGATTTAGTTGTGTCTAAATCAGCAAAATGTGCCAAGTTCTCATCTAACCTAGACTAAATCTCAACACAGTGAGGACATGGGATTGATGCATCACGAGAATCCACTATAGGTGGGGCAAGTAAAGGTGGAATTGTTTGTTTAGATCAAGTTGCATAGTGCCAATCAATCAATCATTGATGGGATTCCATTTAAAACAGTTGATGACACAACCATTATTTTTTTTATTTGAGGCTATAAAATAATGTCCACACTCTCAACCTAAAGGCATACAAGTAAACAATAAAAAACTGTCTTGAAACATATATAGCATGTTAGATTCAATTGACATATATCTGCTGAGGCACACAGTATTAACAAAGTTGACTGGAGTAAGAAGCAAAACAGCCACCACAGTTAATGATCAAACTTAATTATTTTTTATAAAAAAAAGAGTTACACAGGCCCAACTAGAAGGAACTTATGACAATAAAAATAAAACTTTCAGGTATCAAAGAATGATCATTTTACCTGCGATGACAAATTGACATATACTCCATAACCAATACCACTATGCAATGAGATCTTTTCACTAATTGCAAATGCGAGGATGGAATTGAAATCCAGCCCTCGCAAGTGATTTTTTCAATGTTGTAGATTCTGAGCAAGTATACAAGTCAACGAGAAAACCTGATGGCTCCTTGCAGTACCATCTAGTGAAAACAAAATACATCTTGCATTCCATCTTTATGAAGACCCTCCATTTACTGGACGCCAGAAAGCTTATTATACCAATTAGTAAAAACAATATCCATCTATACTCCACCTTATGATGATTCTCCATTTAGTGGACGCCAGAAAGCTTTCCGACTGACTAGATATTTTTCTTCGTGTACAGTGCTGACCCAATGCAGGGAGCGTACTACGGGTACAAGTTTTTGAATCATTTCAATCGAGTCACGGATGATAACCCATCCACCAGGCCTCAAAATCCGATCCATTTCAACCACCAAATCAACATAATCACACCTGTACGAAAATAGAATACACAACAAATCTACTTCAAGCAATAGAAACTAATAATACCTGCCAAACAAATTAAAGCATGATGAAGTATCAACTATGGCAGAAATCTTTAGATGCAAATCTGTTTTCATTAAACTTCAAGTTTGGCAATATCTGCCAGCTTGTACAACTCGACATACTTAAAATTCCCAAAATTAGGCTTGAATCAATTGTCCATAGTTTGTGACAGGGAGAGCCCTCCTATAAACACAGTTGAGGAAGGACAAAATCAAGCGGCACAAGCAAGGAATGCAACCATTACGGCGAATACCATTA
Source organism: Piper longum (assembly GCA_032619315.1). Classification (NCBI taxonomy): domain Eukaryota; kingdom Viridiplantae; phylum Streptophyta; class Magnoliopsida; order Piperales; family Piperaceae; genus Piper; species Piper longum. Next base: position 5,409 of record JAVDBV010000935.1, read on the forward strand.
TAAAATCCCTAAATTTTAAGTTAGGACATAGAAGGTGGAGCAGGAAACCCCACCTGGAGCTTGCAGCACACAATATTGGGGAGAAGTTCCTGCCCACCACCTGACCCAAGACCTCAAGGCTGTTTCAAGTACAACTAGATCACACCAGAACAAAGCCGGTAACAACAACCTTCCCTAATTTTACAGCCCATTCGTACATCACTTGAGCTTAGAACTATCCCTGTTCATTTCAGTAGTCAATACCATCTCTTAACTTATTCATATGCTTCTGCGCTTTAGCAGCAAATAGAAGTACTTTCCACAATGAAGAAATTAACCTAGATAATCTCAATTACATCTAACACATACCCCGCACTGAACTAATACTGGATCAAAATAATGCGAACTAATGAACTCTAGTAGAAAGCAAAGGATCTACATAAGCAGTCCAAGAAGCCATACTACCTGTTTGTAATGTTCCCAAAGAGGAAACTGCAATGTAAAAGATCATAAGTCCGGGGGTATGTATTAAAAGCTTCGCACCAATCATGGTAAATTCCAATTAGCCCTCTGTCAAAGATAGACAGCAGTGTATCCGGCCCATTGATAGGAACAACATTCATAACCCAAACTGGGAGATCAATAAGTGCTGCTGCAAACCTGATAACAAGGGAAGAGACACTCATATACACAACCCATACAGAAAAAGAGACATCATGTTGTTGTCATCATCAACGAAATATGGAAACAAATATACAGAATATACATGATAGTCTTTGTGGTTATCATCAACTGTATTTATTGAATAAATAATCATGCTGGGGTTGGTGGAATGACTTATGTATCACCAATTGATTTCTCTCGCACTAAAATTGATGGAGCAAAGTCCATTTGAAAACAAGGATCAGGTTTTAATATGAGCTCATGCAACCATCCAACAGGGAAATAAAATAAATATTCAACATGATCACCATAAAATAAAATAAAAATTCTTGCAATATAGATTTCATGAGCAGATGGTTGCTTGAAAAACATTAATATATCATAAAATATCAAAAAATGACAAATCGCATATGCAAAATCCTTACCCTCCATAACCTGCATTCATATCCATAATGTTCCGAACACCAGACCAGTTTACTCCAAGTTGCCTAAAGTAAACACTAGATATCACATTTACCCAAGACTTTGAGTCCTTCTCTATGCTTTCTGCACTGTTACTGTCCATCATGAGCTCAGTGGATAAGGGTCTACTTGAGAGCCTATCAGGCCACAGCTTGGGCCAACTATATTCCAAGTCAGAAGAAGGAAGCAGGGGAAGACAATGATTGAGGGGTGTGTACCTGACATCATCAAAGAATGCAAAATTCACTAAAGATGGTGTCAGGACCAAGTCGAATAACTGACTAAAGGCAAAAGGATACAAATATATATTAGTCGTAGTCAAAAGAAAAAATGTCAAAACAACCAAATCAATCAAATGCACATTAGACGAGGCTTACCATGAAATGTTCATGATGTCCTTTTGATCACAGAAAGGATGGTCTTCCACACCCTTCTCTTTGTAACAAGAATTTGAGAAAGGCTTCTGATAAATAACAACTCCAATTGCTGTTGGATCTACAGTTTTTGCCACCATTTGCCAGCAAATAGATTCTGTTATAGCTACCATGGCTGCAAAGGAGTATGCACATTATCTTCTCAAGACTATATACCTCTAGAAACATTAATATTCTTGATACATTTCTACAAATGAAGATTTCATCCATAAAAATTCATTGAGCAGGTAAACAAGTGAGACCACACATAAAAAGAAAAGTTCACATATAATTGACAGGAATGACGGTTGGCATCCATTGTCAACCCTCCGAGCATGAAGGCCATGACAGGAAGAAAGAATCACAGATAGTTGCAAAAAAATTTATTCACTTCCGGACAAACCTTTCCAAACATTTGTATCTCGTTCGTTATCACGGTAAACTGGAGTAGCAGACCAGATAAAATACCCCCCAGGTCGGATAATCCTGTTAAGCTCCAAAAGAGGCAGCCCACCTGTACCAAATAAAGGATAATTAAAACACTTTACGGTCCTTCTTATACTCTAGAAGGCAAGTAGAAAGATCCAACCAAGAAAAAAAAATCAAAGTGTAAATCCAAATGATGATCACGCCTTGAATGATGCCTGCCAAAATAAAGAGGGAAGGATTGAACAAAAAAAAAAAAAACTTAACATCGTCAGGTGCTATAACAGAGGCTATTCATGAAACTTTTCTGAACAATAGTTGAATTAATAAAGCAATAACCATAGAGTTCGCTTACCATAATGAATTGAAATACTAGCTTTAAGAAAGCAATGAACAGTGATATTAACATTTGAGTAAAGCCTACAATACTGACATTTTTTTTGGTCTTTAAACCATTAAAATTGCGTCAACAATGACACAACCAATTAAAAATATAATAGTGAAGTCCAACCTACCATCAGCATCCCAGTGGACCCTACATCTTGCACAGTGGACAGCATCATATGAATTGCTAGGAAAATTTAATCTCTGGGTCCCTATAACAGAAAGAACTGCAGGGATTCCACGTTCAAGGGCAAACTGCACCTGAGCTTCGTGCTCATCTTTTGGGGCTAGTGACATGGTAATTACACTTTTCTCCAGCAAATAACCACCAAAACTGGCAACCCCGCAGCCAACATCCAAGACAACTCTGACATGCTTTCCCCATTTAATATCTGGTAACATCTAGTCAGAAAAAAAGAGAACTTACGTAAAAGAATGGGGGAAAAAAATTTGCCACTGCCCTATATCTTTAGCTTCTAGTCAATTGATTAGGAAGATTCATGTCTCTTACATATAATATTAGGACTTGCTGGATAAAATGAAGATATGATGATGATCAAACAAAAGAGACGAAATTGACCTCCAATGCAATAAATTTCTGGTAATATGTACAGACTAACAAAAAAGGAAACTTAATCCAGAGGAAAGTGTGACTTGTACCTCCTCTATGAACTGAATATATTTATTAACCCCTTCCTTAAATTGGGTCCCACCACCAGGAAAGACAAGATAGTCACCAGATCGACGCACCCAATTTTGGTCTTTCTTATATTCAATGAGCTTGGAATGAGGAACATTATCATACCAAATCTGCCAATCAAAAGTCAACAACGTGAACAAGCACTCATCACGTAACATGACAAAATTGCGCCACATTGCAATTACTTTATGCTCAAAATAAAAGGAAGCAAATATTTCAGGTAGTTACATTTTAGCCAAAGTAAATTCGTGATGTCATCAATAGCATTAAAATGGAGGAGAGAGGTTGAAACAAAGGTAACTGTAATTCCTTATCGTAGTGACTGGGCTGGCTGCCTTGAGTCAAAACAAACACCAACATCCCCAAATAAAATATTATAAAAACATCATTTATTTTTCCACAAGACAATTTTTCACACACAATAACACAATCATCCAAGTCAGAAGTCTCAGAATGATGTTCAATTAGAGAATGAGAGTTCCTGGAACCTCACTTCAACTTTCACAGTTCTGCTAGAAAGAGTACGACACTAGACAATGATCGGCAACAAAAGATGCATAAATGAAATAAAATGCAACAATTCCAAGTCTCAGAATAACAAAAAACGCTTAAATACAACCTAATACGCCCAATAAGCTCAATTGGCTACGCAAAGTTAAAGGATTGTGATCCCTCCAAACTCCCCAAATCTACCCACTAAACTTACATTCGATCTTGTACTATCTAGATTCCATTATCAAAACCTTAAAAAAATGGGGCATTGATGAACAAAATCTACTTCATAATCACAATAAAAAACCACAAATCAACCGAAACCGACGCTTACCAAAGAAGCAACCTCACCGTGTCCCTGCTCTTCGGCCACGGCACCGGTGTCCTGTACCCCACAGGCAGGGGCACCAGGCACCGCAGCGGCTGCTTCGGGCAGTGCCGCTCCCGGTGCTCCATGTGCCGCCGCGACCGCAGCGCCTTGATCGCCTTCCAATTGTCCAAGCATGGTATGTAATCCACAGCCCCGGAGAATCCGCACGGCCTCCAGCCGAACCCCGCCGCCGCGTCGTCCGGCGCGAGTTGAGTGTCGGCGGGTCGGAGGGCGGCGCCGGGGGCGAGGCGGCGGCGGTCGGAGAGGAGGATTAGGGAGACGCAGAAGAGGAGGAGTGAGAGGGAGAAGAGGAAGGGGTACCTGCGCTCCTTGAGGAGGGAGTGGAAGGTGTCCGCCATTGGAGCTCGGCTGGGAGCTTCGATCCCCTCTCGGTTGGAGAAGACGACGGTTGCGGGTATAGGCATGGCCGGCGGGTCCGGACACGGGTAGAAAAGATCCGGGGACGTAGTATGCATCTTAGTGCTCATCTTTCATTTCGATCTGTGTTTGATTTGATTAGTTAAAAACCGAATTAGATTGAAGGATTATAAATGTTCAATCATTTAATAAACTATGAACACATAAAACTTTATTTTTTCAGATACAGATTAGTGAGACTGTGAATCTAATTGACATTGTTAAAATAGATTGATAATATAAATAGTATTTCTACCGGTAATTTTTCATGAATGAGAATTTTAATTGTCTTTTATTTTTCAGGTCTACGAGTCTGTGAATCAGATTGACATAGGTAAGAGGTGTGTAATTTGATTAAAAGACTTATAGTGTTTTTTGAGTTGAACTATAAATCGTATAAAAGTTATATAAATACGATTGAACAGAGGTTTTGAATTACCTTCAAGCGTCCAATCTTAGCGGAACCATGCATGCATATTAATAGGTATATATAACTTTCAAAGCAAATCTATGGAGCGTCTTTAGATTCTCGATCGGAACATCGCAATGTCAGTGCATGGATTTTAGTACCAGAAAAGGGCGTTTTTACCATGTTGAATGAACCGTCCTGGCTCGTGCACGCCACCGGGATATTATCATCTCAAATAAGCGTTCGCTCCACTTAATCAGAGCGAGAACCTTAATCTTTACTAAACAATATGAATTGTCTATTACTAGATAACAAAGCTATATATGCCTACATTGCCTATTTTTTGTCAGTTCTATTTTAAACCATGGATTGAGCTCGATTATAACAAGAGTTGGAGGCTCCTTTCTTCTCAAGTTCCGGATCGTAAACTGCACGCAAATCCGCGGCGTTTGATTACATTCCGGAAGTAAATGGTACGAAGCCTCAGCAATCTCAGTTTATGACCTATTTTGCCTCAGTCTTCATATATAATCGATCTTAGGGAGAAGGCTGTATATTGACAGTCGGAGGGGAAGGGTGAACTTAGGTCTAGGCAAGAATTTTGTGCAAATATATTGTCATCAAGAATGTGAAGCAGGCATGAAGCATGATTCAGAAACCAGAAATCTGGGAGAAAAAAACATTGCTGACAGCCAAAACTCATTTTCATGGGTCAATTTCATTGGTATTACATATGAATAACATTCTTTCATGTTCCTGTCAGTATGCACAAAATCATTTCACAGTTTTACAATGTACAGTGTACTTAACTCTAAAGGCGCCAAAAAACTTAATTTGGTTATTTGAAGAGTGCTTCCCTGTTCCAAAGCTGATTTCCCTAGCCAAGCAGATATCGTCTGGTTTAATTCTAATCGTCAATGCTCTTACGTTTAATAGAAATAACACCTCCATCCAGTGCACACTCCATACCTAAGCCATCAACCATCTTCACAAACGCCGCTACTTCTACACGGTCAATGACAAAATGATAACTGGGGCACAAGACAGATTTAAACAGAATCTACAGCTCAAAAAAAATGAAGTAGCTGTAGAATATGCAGTAATTGGATCTGCTTTCTTTTGTGTTGGCCAAAAAAAAAAAAAAAACTCGTTCTCACATGATACCGAAAAAGGCACCCAATAGAATTTTGGCCCAAAAAGAAATGATGAATAACTTTTATGCATTTTCCATTGAACAACTGCGAACTCTTCCTTCACCTCCCAAAGAAAAAATGAACTTGAACATTTAGCCGACTTGATAATCACCAAGTAAATATATTATAGACTAGAAAGTCAGAATAGTTTTACAGAAAATTCTCATCTATGAAATGTAATTCAATGGAACCCATAAACCAACTATACTGTATCATACGACTCTTCTTCCTAGTATAAGCACAACAAATAAGCAATGAGATCCTCAGTAATTACTATTATACTTATCTGGAAAAAATAATTTTGAACCACCACCCTAGATTCATAAAAAAAAAACAAGAGGAGGGCATTTGGATCCACTCAAATATCTCCATTGGTATTTTGGACCACACTTGTATACTTTTTCTTTTCAAAACAGGTGACTACGGATTAGTTTATCTAATTCTACTAGCCTTTTTCTCTATCACAATCTGACTATAGAAAACTTCACCAATGCTCATGAAATTGCAAGTCCCAAGCCCATATAAAGAATGAGGATGACATCAGGAAAGGCATCGGGTTATCAAAACTTTGCCATTTGAGGAACAAGATTCATGTCCATAACCTCCTTTTAGGATAAGAAGGAAGAAGACAATCTAGTAACAAAAACTAATTAAACCCAATCATTTTAACAAAAATTACTGATTAGAATGGTAAAAATTGAAAATACACACCAAAGTCAGCTTTTAACAAAAAAAATTTAATTTTCTGGCTATTAGAAAATTTTAAAAAGCAATAAATGTGTCATTACCCTTTTGCAAAGCAGCAGCAGCAGCAGTAGATGCTCGTTCTCTTTTTTCTGCATCTGACAGCTCAACCTGGAGCTTTTTAATCTCAGAAGACAAGCTGTTGATTTTGCATTCCATGGCACGATTTTGCTCTAAGTTTTCTGCTTGCACTTCTTTCTCCAACTGTAAAGCCATCCTACACCATTCAAATGAGGAATTCTGTAATGAGAAGCTAAAATAAAACGTGAACTGAAAATTTTGAACTTAACCGTACCTTGATCACAGGTTCCTACTTTCAAATTGAGACAACATTTCCACAGAAAAATACCAGATCTAATCAAATAAAACGGGGCTTCCTATTATAATACCAGATGATCCATGTGTGGTTATGCGACTTTCAACATCTAATAGGACAGAAGAAATCTGAACTCATTTCAGTTATCACACGTAATTTGCAGCTTATTTAAATTGACTATAATACCAACTATAATTAAAAAAAAAGCTGACACATAAGAGCAGACATTACAGCGGACTGTATCAATAATTACAAATACACGTTATGACAATACTTTCTCCTCTACTTTTTTCTTTTTCATCCACCTGATATCAACTAAAAAAGTCAGGGTTAGAAATTCCTTTCATCCACTTCATCCTATCATAGACCATATAAATTTTCAATTATAAAATTTCCAACTCCATCCAGGTCCTTTTAAGCCATCCTTGAACCCCCCTTTATACATCCTCATTGCCATGAACAAAATGACAAAATCCAAATGGAATAATTGCTATATTGTTATTTGAACCAATGATAACCAAAATATAGGCTACAAACAGGTATATGCTCATCAATCTTTCCTAAAAAACTCTCTTCACAGCCGGACTAGAATTCTCTTATCATTTAAATTCTCAAATAATCAACCCCAAGTGGGCAAATTGACAGTTAAGTAGTAGTAATTCTAAAGATCCTCGACAGGAAAATAGAGATGTCTCCTACGTTATCATAATAGGTGGAACTATTCACGAAGGGGAGATCTAGGATGTATAGCGATTCAACAGATTGGAATTCCTCTATATCCAATCGAGTGGTACTTATCACACAACTTGTATAGCAGGTCAAAAAATCCTCATCATACCGACACAATGAACATAAACAGAAAGATTTTACGTCACTATTACGAGAATGATAAACATCAGAGAAGTTTAGAAGATCAAACCTTCCCCGTTTGATCTCCTGTTTCAACAAATCAATGTCCTTCTCCACACTCCTAACTTGCAAACCTTTGTCCCGAACCTCGTCCAACTCCGCCTTCAAAACACGCCTCTTCTCCTCGAGCACCCTCATCTCCGCCACCCCCCTCTCCACCGCCGCCCGCGCAAAAGCCAGCTCCGTGTCCAGCACGGGAAGCGAGACGACCTCCGCCGCCAGCCGGGCGGCCCGCTCCCGGAGGCATCCGACTTCGTCCATCCACTCCGCCTCCATTAGCGCGGCGGCGGCCTCCTCGGAGCGGAGGTGGCGGCGCGCGGCGGAGATCTCGAGGTGGAGGTCGACCACGCCGGCGGTGAGGCGGCGGTTTTCGACCAGGAGGAGCTGGAGGTCGTGGTCCTGCTCGGAGGAGACGCGGTGGTGGTCGAAGGCCGGGAGGAGCGGCGGCGGCGGGAATGGTCGGAACATCGCCGGCTACGGTGATGAGGATTTAGGTTTCAGAGGGTGCAGCGGACAGCGACCATGGCGGTCCGATGGCCCGAACATTCACACGTGCGTCGTCCGAATTTAAGGGCCGTTTGGCGCGTTTTCTTAGCCAATTTAAAATCGAGCGAAGCTTCATTTACTGAGCCTTATTATAATATTTGATTTGGATTAATTTTAATTTATAATTTATTATTATAAACACTCTTTTCTTTAGTTTATACTAAATTTTTATTTTAAAAATTGAGATGTCTCAACTTTATATAATATATATATGGAAAAAATATTTGTGTGCTGAGATTTTTTTCTTAGAAATAAAATCCCACCTTGCCGTTTGACTATTACTCTAGCCTTCTTCATGCCATTATTTTCTTTGACCCCTTCAACTTCGACATCGAGTGCGGCATTAGCCTAGATCACTCTTTCTCCCTCCTTGTGCCGCTATCGCCGCCCCAGTCATGCCCGCTTCCGCTCCACCTCTTCAAGAGTAAGGCGGGAGGCGATTGAGTGAGGGGGATTTTATTTCTAACAGTTGAATTGAATCCAGTTGTCTGAAAAAAAACTACAATATTTATAATTGCTAAAAAGAAATCTCGTATACACTATGCATATATGATCTAATTCTTATTTTTTATATTAAATATCAAACTTCTCGTTGAATAGGCACGAGCCCATGTCCAATTCTTTGATTTCGAGTCAGACCTGTAATCTGAGCTGGTCTCGTGTCGAACATCAAACCTTGAACAAAGTCTTCGTTTTTCAATGTAGAGAGGAGGTAAACTTGCTGGTGAGGCGGCGGTTATCAGTGGCACGGAGTTGGAGACCGTGGGTCTATTTGGCAGAGGCATGGTGGAGGTCTGGCACAGCGGCAACATACAGGGTTTGAATATTGTCGGCAACGGTCGCAGGCGGGGCAACGGTGATGGTGATATGGATGGGGGTTTTAGGTTTTAGAGGGGGGCATCAGACCCTTCAGATGTTTGGTGCATTTTCCTAGCCCTTAATGGCAAAGACAAGTCAAATTTTGCTTAGCCTGTATTTGAAAATATAATGATGGGAGTTATTAAATATTATAATTAACTTGCTATTGTATGTAGCCAAATTATCACTAGAATTATAAAAAAATTTAAGTTGGGTTTGAGCTAATAATTTTATTTTAAAAATCAAGATGTCTCAATTTGGCATAATTATGCCTATAAAACAATAAGATTATGTATATTCTTATTTTCAATACATCATGTTCTTTTACAATTCTAATTAACCTAATATATATTGATCAAAATTATTAATTTTTTGTATAAATTATCAAATTCGAATCAAGCATGCACAAAACCCCCCTTCCCAACTCATTCGAACTCGAATCAAACTTGTAATTGAAGTCTGTTCAAGTCAAACACTGAGCTAAATAACCCTAGAGCAGCAATAGTTGTACGTTCATCTTCTAAGAATCTAAGGTCCAAAGGAGGAAAACTCGCTGATGAAATGAACTTGACTATATGTTCAGCCTCTACTTAAATTGTGCTCTTTCCAATTGAGAATCATGAACCAACAACAAATATTTTGTATTTTACACTAGTAACTGAACATTAGTACATTGCACATAAAAAATGAACATGTTATGTTACACTAGAGACAACATTTATACCATTGAAAAGGGGTAAAACTTTTGTCTGGGAAAAAAAACACCCCCTCCGCAACGAATATCTGTTGATGTCTCAAACCCTGGCCAGTTAAGAAAAGGGGAAAAATGTCACTTCACTTCATCCATGTCGAAGATCTCTTGCAATTTGCACACACGCTGTCATAGTACAATTCGTCTTGATAGAGTTTGAGGCAATATGTGATCTAGTGGCAGCATATCCAACCTAAAACCAAAACAAGAGAGGATGTTGGCTCAATCTGGTATACATGGTGTTAAACAGAGATCAACCATCATTAATTTCTAGTACTAGAAATATGGAAGTAAGCTAACTGCTGAGCCAAAAAAGGACATGCAAACATGCTCGTTATATGTAAGCTTAGGACTCAGAAAGCAGCCGAAAAAGACATGGAATTATGTTCGTTATATGTTCTAGGTTAACTAATATGGATCCAAATATTGTTCTGGAAACAGAAACCCTTAACTCCAACAATATTGTGAGTTACTATGTAGCAGATATTAAGCAGGAGATGAAATTAAATCCTTCACCAAAGAGAAATCAACAAGTAAAACAGAACACTATAAAGCTTCCTACCTTGTGCAGGGCGTTCATCATGGCTTGGAGAGGAGGAGAATTTATTTTTCCACGGCTAGCAACCTGCAAAAAACGAGTTTAAGAAACAGTAAGTGGTAGCCTATTAATATGGAATATTTATGAATGATCAAGTCGGGAAAATTAGTCCAAAGGTCAAAGAAAGAACCTCATCTAATTTTATAAAGCCACAAGGTAACAGAGGATCACTTTCGTCGATCATTTGCATCAAAAGCTTCTCCAGATTTGCCTGTCTTCCCGGTTGACTACTTTCTATCCATCCCCATTTTTTAGCTAAATTCAACATCTCATTCACATACGCTCCATCATGCAAAGGTCCAGTCCAAAGAGGGCCTGACACAACCAGTGAATGAGAAACCTAAAACAACCACACAAATATTTGTTGAGAACAAGACTTAAATTTAAACCACTATCACTTGTGTCATTAGTACAGGTTTTTACATAGAAGTTTGATGATAATGAGTTTGGTCAAACTCGAATGTGTATACACACGAGGAATGCTCCTCAATCACTAGTAGCTGGTAAATTCTTTGAAACATTAACTTGAACTAAGAGAGCTAACCTTTTCACTGCCACAAGAGCAAAACATCTTCCCGAGCTCTGACCAGGAGAATGATCGAGAATTTCCACAAAGATGACAATAACCAGTAAAGCCGTAATGCCTGCAACCTTCCAGCTATTCTCAATGCAATTCAACACAAAACAATTGCACGTTCTGTAACAAAGACCTACCTGCTATCAGGTAGCTTGCCACGATTTACTTGGAGAAGCACCCTAAAAACAGGCCCATGATATGAATAGTAGGAGAACAGAGGTGAAACATAGTAACCCAATGTAGCTGCTTCTCGCAGTGCTCCACCGATCAACATCCTCAAACCAATCTCATTTGCGTACGGCATGGGGCGTACATATGCTCCATAAGAAGCTAAAGAACTGGACAACGACAAAAATTACATTATTTGAGAACAATGCAATTAACATTTCACTCAATACCATAAAGAAAAAAATAAAACCTTGGTTTTGCAATACATTTTGTGGGGAAGACTCCTACTCCAACTAACTAAATAAAATGTGAGAAACATTCAATACAACTTCAATGAACAAACGTAAGAATGCTTCCTCAATCTCACAGTTCAATGCATATTACCAATAAACAACAATATATGAAGAACAACTACACAACAATGCTAGCATAACCTTTTTGTTCATTGATATAACAATAAATCAGTAACAACAACGTATGAAGAACAACCCAAAAAAAAAAAAAACTAGTTAAAAGAAAAAAAAAGGTGAGAAATTTCAAAAGCTTACTGCTGAGGCCGATGCCCACCGGAAGAATACCCATCGGTCGAAGTGAGATAGAGCAAACCCCCAAAACTTAAAGCATCAAACGCCGGCCGAAGAAACGCCGAATCGCTCCCGAACGAGTCGATATCGATGAAATCAAAGAATTCTCTTTGCAGAAAGCTCTCCAACATCACCCGGTTCGCGTCCGAGTGGGTCACTAC
>JAVDBV010000936.1:0-16304 GCA_032619315.1 Piper longum
CCTGCCCATTATTTTTTTTTATAATTTTTATAACATGAGGGTATTGTAGATAATTCTTATTTTCTTTCTTTTTTGGTAATTATGCTTAATTTTCCCCACTTGTTAATATAAAAAAACTATTCCTATTTATGGCAAACAAATCTTATAAATATTTAAAAATTAATTTATATTATAATTACTTATATAATAAAAATTCAAGAGTAAAAAATATTAGATGAATTTAAACATCTATATACTATTTATTTTTACATTTATCTACGTGGATTTTAGGTACTATGACCCACTAAATTACCCTCAATAAAAATTGTAGTTCATGTATTTAAGGTTTCACTCATACACACAAATTTATAGTTTGGTAGTTTTCATATTTAAACTCCCAACAAGACGACTACTAGGTACATCAATCCCAAAAATTTATACGCATCGTAGAACTATAGTTTTAAATAATGTATTACTGAGTACATTGGATTTTTAGGTGACACGTGTTATATTTGATTCTACGGAGTTGAACCATGTTGAAAGACACACTAAAATTTTAAATTAATATTTTATTAAATATTAAAAATATATTTTGTTATTAATATTTTATTAAATATAGATTAAAATACTGAAAACGTTAAAAAAAACTAGTTTTTACGAAAACTTCGGACTAAAAAAACTGGGTACTAATTAGAATGGCGTAAAAGCTCAAGATATACCAGATTTTAAGTCGGTTTGCAATATATTAAGTACAATCGGTTTGCAGGAAATGGCCATTTCATGTTTGTTACACACTCTTGTGTTGCACGAGTGTTCGTTGTTCACAAGGACATCACAGACAGGGAAATGCAGAAAACTCAAGAAGAAAAAATAGTTTCACCTTTTCTAACGGCAAGCAAGATCTTCTCTTCTTTGAGTGATGAAATGTTGGCATCCAGTTATGCGAAAATGCTATCGCTTATGTTCTTTGATTGCTTGGCACCTGAACTCACTAAACTTGGATGCACATTTGCTGTGAAATCGGAGAAATGAACTCCTAGAACTGACGACAGGGACCGAATTGCATTTGTGTACTCTTCAAGCTTTTTAAGCCTGTCATTCTTACTAGCATGAAATTATCAGAAGAACAAAAAATCAGCATCAACTTTTATGTGAATATGATAAATCAAAATCTAATGATATTAAGGTAATTGAACAATTTATTTACCTTCTCTTTATCCTTTGAAGCTCAAATCATCAAGCTTTTTCTCAGATAGATCATTCTCGAGTAAACCAACATGAATTGCAGATACAGGCTCCTCTGTTTCTCTCTGTATTTCTGCAGAAATTCGCCGTATCTGAGTTAAGAACTTCCTTGAACTGTCTCAATCTTTCTTCCTTCTTCAGCTGCATCTGAGAAAGTGTGGGTCTGACCAAAATCCAGCTGCTCCTCGAGTGTTTCTGTCAACTTTTTAGGCTGTTCCAAGCACCAAAACCTTTGTAGTAGTAAGAGCAACTACTTATTCAATAAAAATTGGGAGCAACACCATCCAGTAATCAAACAATGTTGCTTTAGTTAGTTGAAGTAGTCACTAAAATTAAGACTTTGCTTGTGCATGGACCATTCAGGGAGCGTAGAACAAACATTATTCGCTTCTCTGTTTTAATATCTTTGAGCTTTTTAGTAGCATGATTAAACATTTACCCGGCTTGGTAGAAATCTCTCGCCTAATGTGATAAGCAGATGTGTGAACTCAGCTTCTGAATTTGCTAACATCTGATGCAGTCGAACCCTGAAAACATTTGCACTATCCACTTTTCTTTTGTACACCTCAAAGCACTCCTGTTCTAGTTCCCGGAGGGTCTTATCTCTTTCATATTGCTCTTCTCCAATCTCACCCCATATAAGCTGCAAGCATTAATCAAGGAGTAGCCATGACCATCAAAAATCAGAAGAACAATATTTTATGATCTTCTTCATGGAAGTATAATACATTACCTGGAGCCCTCGGAGGACATACCCACAAGACGATTCAAGGATAGTTGATTAATGCTGTAGGTACTTGAAACGATCCCATTCTGATAGAATGTCTCGCTACTTAATTGATCAACGACTTGTTTGATAGACATAAACCAGAAGATCAGTTTTCTACGACTGGTATTGGCAGTGGGTAAGTATTGCCATTCTCACGTGAGGTGGTAGGAGCTAGTTAACATAATTCTTCTTAGAATGCAAGCTATATAGAGGAGACACATGATGTTTTCTTTGGACCCAATTTGAGGCTTTTGAAACAAGGATCACGTTCTATATTGTTCTTCATATTTCAAGTAGTTGGCTTTTTTGAAACAAAAATAAAATAAAAGAAGATAAAGGGCAGTTCCACACACATGCTCTTACACACCTTCCCCCGAGCAAAGAAAGACTCCACTCACCCTTTTGTGGTGGCAGGTTCATAGCAAGATATAGATGTGTTTTTTTTTTTTTAGAAAAACATGCATGCTTTTACGTACAGAACGGTTCTACGTATTGGTGTGTATTGTGTATATATATGTATATATATATATGGCTAATTCAATAAATCTGTAAAATATTTTTGGAAGCATGCATGCAGGTGCCCTTTTTTTGATCTGATAATATACTGATATTACCTAAATTCAATGCATTTTATGTTTTATACACATTTCAATTTATATGCATATCACACATCTGTGTAACATGCATTGTTTTTTTAAGCACTGATTTTATCTTTATATACACTGAAACCTGTAGTTTCCAAATTATTATTCATAAAATAACTGTTTAAAAATGTTTCCCTCCTTTTTTTTATATAGAATGACTGGATAGAATTTTTTCTTCAGAAATGTCATATCAGAACTTGACGTTTTTAGTGGTGGACATTGTTTGATATTTTCTATAAGATTCATGTTAATTCTCAACTCGTATCGATGAACCCGTTGATTAAAGATCTATTAAACAGTCTACCTTGAGTTCATCTTGCGGGTTCATCGATAGAAGTTAAGAATTAACAAAAGAAAGACAGAATAAGAATAAATAATAAAAAATTCGGGAATAGATTGTATCACATCTACCCTCTTTAACAGTTTGAACGGTAGCTCAACTTTCATAACCAAAAATAAAAAATAAAAACCAATAACAAACTTAGGACAATGGGCCATCTTAATACGATGATGAAACAAGAATTGGAAGAGATATAGATGATAGAAGCATGTGTTGCCACTATACATTCAACATGATGAAAAATGTAATATTTATCAAATTTACACTAATTGCCATAAAGAAAAATCATAATTCATACGTACAAAATTGCAGAAGAATCAGTAACGGAATGGAATTTGTAAATAATAAATAAAATTATTTAAAGCATTTGCAACATCTCCGTTTTCTTGGGCATCCAAGATGGATCAGGGGAGCCCATCTTTCATCCAAATCATATGCCATCAAGAATTTAACAATCTTCTTGAGAAAAGAAAAAAAAACATTAAAGGTGACTCTGTAGTCTGTACCAAACTCACCCTCTATATTTCATTTTATGGAAAGTAATCCATCCATTTCATTCATAAGCATTCAGAGAAAGCAAAGATTGATTCAACACGGCAGAATACCGTCGAGACACTTGCACAAAACCTTTTGTCAAAAATGTGACACACAAGAAAGAAAACCCTTAAATCTATAGCTAGAACTGACTTCAAAAAGGTAGAAATAATACTACATTTGAATACAATTGTAAGTGCAAAATTGACAAAGTTATAATGAAAATATCGTGGTTACACTCACGTATTGCAGTACAAATATATACCTCATCTGGCCTTCTAAACAATTTGCTTTGCAAGTATGGTTATCAGCACCAAGATGCTTTACTTGGTTGGAATAATAAACGAACAACGGAAAGAATGCAAATAGAACAGGGAAATTATATGCTGCTCATAGTAGCGAGGAACAACACACCAAAAAATCCATGAATTACTTTGCTGGCTTTTTCCACCATTCTGTACGCCCTCGATTCATTTCCTGGCCATCTTTAGACAACTGCAGGAAGTGTAGGAATTGACAACAATCATCCCCCAAGTTTACCGGGCTATGTGCTCCATTTGTTCCAATAATCTGCGAACTACTTTCTTCCATAGCCTCCAAACTAGTGAGGGAATCAACTAGGTCATCATGCTGGCATTCTCGCCTGTAATCTAAGGTTATCTTCTGTAATTCATAGGTATCAATGATTTCTTTAGGTATACTCTGAAAAAACAAGGACAAAGAAGAAATTAGTTAGTGACTAACCAGGCTTCAACTACTATGTTAAAATAATTGAAAGGTTTCATACTAAAGTTTGTTCACAACTGCCCATTTCCTATCATAGGAGCAGTTGGATAAGAGTAAAACATGCAGGAAGCTGACCTCAAGAACCCAACCAATGTATGTCACGTTGTTTACATGCTGATTCATGTCTAAATCGGCTCTTCTCGGCTGCAACATCCATGCCAAAAAAAGTCATCCAGTCCGTTTGTATTTTCCAATGAACAGAGGCACAACTTCAGTTGCAATTATAGTGACTTACCACTAGCCCCAATTTTACATGCTGAGCAGGTTCTTCAAGCCGTGGAATTTTCTTGAGGCTGCCGTTACCCTCTTCCGGAAATGCAAATCTATAGAATGTTTAATTTAGTAACTTTCTTCCCATCGCTTAACCTTGGCGGGTTTGATAACAAAATAGAAAATAAACTAAACCATGCATATAAATTAAAAAACATATGAATTATGATGCCCTGAGATACACTTGAACAAACTAAAGAAAAAGAATATTGCGAGTTTCACCTCCCAAAACTTCTTTTACCAACTGGTGTAAGAAACAAATAAAAAATTGCTAGGATGAAAGTATCTAATAGCGGCTTTCTAAAGAAATCTTACATGGCATGCATTTATCCTCGTCATAACTCCAAGGAAGGGAATCATTACTCCATTTTTTAAGACTTCATTCATTATAAGAGGTTTTGTGGGAAAAATTACATAAAAATGGTCTTTTTGTGATTTCTTTTGTAGCAAAACAATCACCACCGAACTACTGCCAAGACCAAAATCAACAGTGCGACCAAAGTCTGGCTCACTACTATGCACTGTGACTGCCCTCCACAAGCTGGCTGTCATTCATCTACACAGTGGTCCGGCACGGTGGACCTGTGATCGCAGGAAAATGCAGGAAAGCTCAATTTCATAGTTCACTAAAAGTCATGCTTTTTATACCCAAAGCCCATCTAGATCCAAATATTATTATGTTTTTCATACCCAAAACGAAATTTTATGGAGTTATTTAAGGGAATACCTTTTATCCTTGCATAATGCCAGATAAATTAAAGAATGGAAATCCAATTTTAATACAACCAGTATAACAGGTTAAATATAATAAAAGCAAAGAAAGGAATATTCAATTAAGAAAGCAAGAACCATACCAAGGGACCTCCGGGGAGTAGATCAAATGTTCACTTCTTATTTCATCGCTAACTCTCTGAAGTCTTCTCGTATCTTGATTCATCGTCACCCATTTGCTGGTATAATTGAGCCAAGTTTACAAATGTGAGTAGAATCCATGTAACATAAGACAATGTATATAAAACATAAAGCACACAAACATTTAAGTAAAACAAAATTGCATTTGACAAATATCAACAATTTAAAAGCAAGCATCAACAAGCAAGCATTTGCCGCTATAAATATCCAAAATTTAACGAGAGGGAAGAAAAATCAACCTGGTTGCTCGACCAATAACTTCATCAGTACTATAATCTTTGAGAATCCAGTCACGTCGGGTACCAATTCTTCCTTCACCTTGGCACCATGTTTCAATTTCAATGACATCGCTCCTGTTAATGATTGAATGAAATTATTACCGGTGTAAACCCCAATTAGTAAAGCAAATCCCCATTATTATTACACACAAAAAAAAAGGGGGTTGGGGGGGAATGGAGCAACAGACCAGGCAGGGTACTTATATACTTCAATGTGCATGCGGGAAGTGACCCATATGAGACGCAGTTTTCGCATAGTAAGGGTTGTCGCAAACCCGTCGGTGGAGAAACCGACGCTCCGCGCATGATTACCCGAAACTTCCTGCAGCAAATATACAAATTGAGAAGCAATTTGTTAATCTCACACACTAAAAAAAAAAGGCCTTATCAGACAAAAAAACGCTAGTACAAATCTGCGTTCTAGAATCAATCAGATGAAACAAATGAGAATCGAATCACTCAACCAACAAAGCAACCAAATTTAGTGCCGAAAGCCCTTCATCAAATTCCCCAAAGAAGCATGCTTTGTGAAAACTAACATTCCCAAACAAACTCAAATTGCATCACAAGTAGGGGAAAAAAACCTGAAATGTGCAACAAATCGAATTAGAAAACATAAAGAAAGAAAGAAAGGAACCTGCAAGAGATTGGCGATGGTCTCGACGGTGGCGGTCTTGTTGACCCCAACCTCGTAGCACCGGAAAACGAACCGCTCCTTGTACGACATCCCGTCCTCCGTAAGACTCCCTAGCCGAAGCCGGTCGGCCAATTTCGCCGGCGCCGGCGCCCGGCTCGGCCTCTCCACCTGCAACGACGCGCGAGAACTCGAATGGGAGGAGGAGGAGGAGACAGAGCACCGGAGCAATGGCGGAGCTCGGAAGAGTGGAGAGAGGCGGCGGAGAGGGGCGGCGGCGAGGTTGGAAGGGGCAAGCGACGGCATGGTTCACCTCCAAAGGAAGCCAGAGTAGGGAATGGGCGAGGATGTGAAGGAATGGGGACGTCTGTCGTCGGATGTTTTTATAGGGGGCGATTCATGCTTGGCGCCCATTACTCTTGACCAAGAACACTTTACATATCTAAGTCTTGAAGTTGTCAATTTTATATATTGGAGACTAAATATATTTTAATTACAAATTAGAGAATTTTAAATATTTTTTAATAAAACGGCCCCTATTTTTACTTTCTTTTCTTTTCCTTTTCTTTCTTTAATATCATCGTCACCGGCACCCACAGCCATGTTGGCTAAGATGGTGCCACTCGTACCATTTCTACCAAGGCGAGAGCGAAATCTTTGTCGAGGTCGAACTAATGAGCCATGAAAAATTAAAAAAAAATTCTACAACAGGTAAAGATAAAGACATTTTTATTCAAAATTATAAAAATTTAATATATCAAGATTTTTGTCTCCATAATTGAAATGAGTTTTGTCCCAAATATATCAATTCATGACTTAAAGCCCAACATAAAAAAAAACTTTTTGATGGTGATAAATACTCTCACCCAATCTCGAGTGACCTAAATAATCTATTTAATATCACTCAGATAAATATAATTAGTACAATATCAAAGTAGGCTTGGTCACTTTAAAGATCTATAATTATATTTTTGGTGCAATAGGTACTAGACGGTATATTAATTTTGAGATGTTATAAAAGAATATTCCTTAACTATTATCAGATTACTAGCATTTGACATTTGTGGCTTCTGTATGTGTTTAGGCAAAGATGATATAAAGGCACGGCACGTGAAACTCAAAAAAGGAAAATGGCGTACCAACGCTCACATGTTACGTGAAACACGTATTTCACCTTTAAACCTACAACCCAATTTTAGTAAGCACAAATATTGATGATAGGTTTGATATTTGACAAAGACATCGTAGAAGCAATTCACATGTAATATGGATTTTAAGTTAATGGAGTTTCTTAGGGAGATTAATGATAAATTTAGGGACTTGACTCCACATAACATAGATTCAATTTTCATTTTTTATAACTACTAAAAAATTATTAAGATTATCAATTTTAACCCTAGGAAACATCATTAATTGGATTTTATATTTAAAAAAATCAAGGAGCCTTATATGAACTATATTTTTTATTTTAATTTTTCAGCAAGTCCCACCTAATAAGGTACATATGTATGAAAAATAAAGCAGATAAATAAAAGGTTGAAAAATATTTATTAATGGAGTTTCTTAGGGAGATTAATGATAATCTTAGTGATTGGACCCAATTATTTTTACTACACATAATAGAGATCCAATTTTAATTTTATATACCTACCATAAAATCATTAAGATTATCAATTTTAGCCTTATGAAACATCATTAGCCGGATTTTATATTTGAAGAAAATTAAGGAACCTTTATATGAAGTACATTTTTAATTTTAACTTTTCATTGAGTCCCACGCAATGAGGTACATATGTATTAGAAATAGAACTTTTGTAATGACCCGACCTAAAGTGCAGTATAATGAACATAAGTTATTTTTTCAAAAGTAATTAATATGTTAAATATTTAACGCATTCTCACTTGTAAAAATGATCTTATCCCACTAGGTATTAGATATTGAACTAAATTAAGGGATCTCATAATCCACTTACCTAACTTGAGAAATTTTATCATCAAAATTTATACACTTAACCTGTTTGCTAACTCCAACTCACGTATTTCTCTTACATGTGACCAATAACCTAACCAATGTTCATAGTTCAGCTCATCATGTAATACGGAAGTAGGTTATTCTCATACTATAAGTAACGTCTCATTCCAAAGTGTAACATAATAAGCTTAAGATATTTCTTAAAAAATGGTTAACCAAATTAAATATCTACATTTTATTCTCACTTATAATCTTACCACAGTAAGTATTAAATATGAAACTAAATCAAGAATCTCATAACTGTAACAAGAAAAAGATGGTTTTTTTATTAGAAAGTGGTGGGAGATTTAAAGCAAATTATATAAAAAAAAGAAAATTTAATTAAAGCACTTAAACTACCTTAAAAAAAAAGAAAAATATTTTTTTAGGAGCGCCCAGCGCTGCCCCTTAGTGAGAGGTTGGTCACCCCATGTGGGTGGGAAACACGAGGCCATGAGCGGCCAAACTTGGTTCCCGATTACAACTGATGTTTGAGTTTTTTTTAAAAAAATAAATTTTTTTTTTCTTGTATGCTTATCGGCCAGTGGCCGCTACCAGACAACCACGACAGACTAGGGGTGGACAGCTCCAACAGTCCACGGCTCTAGGGCGGGAGGCCATTTGCCTGCCCATTGTTAGTTTTTTTTTATAATTTTTTTAACATGAGGGTCTTTAAGATAATTCTTATTTTCTTTTTTTTGGGTAATTAGGCTTATTTCCCCACTTGTTAATGTAACAAAATTATCCCCTTTTACGTATTTAAGGTTTCACTCATAAACACAAATTTATAATTTGATAGTTTTTATATTTAAACTCCCAACAAGACGACTACTAGGTACATCAATCCTATAAATTTATAAATTAGTTTTAAATAATGTATTAGTGAGTACATTGGATTTTTAAGTGACATGTGATATATTTGATTCTACCGAGTTGAACCATGTTAAATTGACACTCTAAAGTTATAAATGAAGTATTTTATTAAATATTAAAAATATATTTTGTTATTAATATTTTATTAAATATTGATTAAAATACCGATTTTTTTTTTAAGAAAACTAGTTTTTACGAAAACTTCGTACTAAAAAAACTGGGTACTAATTAGAATGGCGTAAAAGCTTAAGATATACCCGATTTTAAGTCGGTTTGCAATATATTAAGAACAATCGGAGCATTTAAAACTATGCATGGTCAATAAATAGACCAAGCCGACTTGGGCCCGGCTGCGTTTATGGGTCGGATGCAATTGGGCTATACTAATTAGAGAAGTACCGATTCGGAATCTCAAAAACCCACAAGACAAAAGAGCGGGAAAAAGAAAGTTGGTGTCCTTGGAGCGCGGCCCTTGGATTCGGGACGTCGGAGTGGCGATGAGCTCCCCCTCTCCGGCCCTATCCGACGCCCTCGATCCGTCAAATGTCGTCCAAATTCGAAGGTCTGTTTTCAACCGTCCATCGTTGTTCTTCAAGGATTTTTAAAAAAAAATTTTTTTGGTAGTTTTCATGATTCATTGTTGTTGCAGGCATCTTGAAGGGGTTTTGGAGCAGCGGTGCGATGCGAATGCGATGTTTGCGCACTCCGCATCGGAGACCGATGACGCCGCATTGCAAGATTTCTCTCTCCATGTGAAAGTAGGTAGTTTGCGTTTCTGTTTTTGTTGGTCGTGTGTTAAAAGTATTGTTAGTGTTGATGTTGTGGTGTTCTCGGTCTTAGTCTCCCCAGTCGGGATTGAGGTTGGGTAGTGACTATTATACGATATGGGTTGTGAGTTGCCACTCTTAAGTGGCTGGCTATGGCCATTTTGCGGTGTACCCATGGCCGTAATATGTTTAATATTTGGACGTGCAGAGATTGGCTGCTGAGATTAGTACCTTGTTTCCCGAGTTGCTTAACATGGAAATGGAAGATTTGGGTTAGTCTAAAATCGTTAATTTCATGTTTTTTTTTGTTTTTTTTGTTTCGGACTGTTGATTTGAGTTTTGCTTATTATAGTATTTTTTTTTTCGTGAATAGAGGCTTGCTTAAAACAGGTGGAAAAAGAAATAAATGTGTATGAGGAAGCAAATGTGAGCTTAGCTGATGAAGTCGATTCTTTGAGCAGAACAGCAATACAAGGTGGGCTTTTAATATCTAATTGCTGCCATCAATACTGTTATGTCTGCTTCCTAGTTTTTCTTTTACTTTTGAGTGATTTTTTAAGTGTTTCATGAGGCTTTTAGAGTCGTTGCATATGGAAAGTAGTCTAAGAAGTTTGTATTCGGAATTGGAAGGCATTAGCACACAGGTAATGCTTATTGTTTTTTGTGTCAGCGGTTTGCGATGCTAGGATTTCCATCCAAAGTCGGATATGTTTTCTGTTAACTGACATTTAAAAAAAAAATTGCCTGCTTACTTTTATGCTTTTGATTCAGGTCCCTGTGAAGTCGCACTCAGATACTAGTGAGAGCCAGGACAATTTTAAAGCAGAAAATGTCAACTCAAACTTTGAGGTATTATCAATTAATCTGAGAATTTCAAGGAATTTTCTGAAGTTATACAAGATTTGGATGAGAATATTGGAGAATCTGTAGTTTTATTTCCACTCGTGTTTGAAACTTCGATAACATTTTGCTTTGTTATGGAAGTAACAACATTTAGTAAGAATTATCTCTACATTGATCAACATTTCTTCTTCTTGATATGTACTATGACTTCAGGATCAACATTTTATCTTGGTGTTACCTTTGCTAAATCTTTAGAAATATCAACTTTTACATCCATTCTAGTATCCATAGCCTTGGTTTATTTTTTTTGTTATATGTACTTTGACTGGCCTTCATCTTGATGTTAGCCTTGCTAAATATAAGTAGTTGCATTCCTTGTAACTGGAAATTACTTGACGCACTTCATTTTTTCTTAGATTTTGAAGCTCAAACATTTCTTGGACACGAAGGGACATGTTCTCAGCAGCTTACAACAACTTCATGATGTGCATGAGAGGTGTGTTCTTGCATATTTATTGAATAATCAGTTTTTTGATGGGAGGTTTTCTAATAAGTAAACATGCCTTTGTATATGTTTAGTAACATCACACAAAGATGTACCTTTGAATTTCATTGTTCATTAGAGATTTCTTGTCAATTGCTAATAGATTTTTTTTTATATTTTGGTTAAAAGGAATGAACTGAATGTGAATATGTTGCAGTAGAACACATTACTAACTATTCAATATAATTCTAATGTTTTATGTTGTTGATTTTGTAGTTATCTTGTTTTCTATTTATACTTAGCCCCTTGTTAATTGCTCTATATTGCTCGAAATGTAATAAGTTATGGTCACCAACATAGATGAACCATATGTTCCTTTTCCATAACGTCTAACATGGTATGGAGCTTGGGTCTTTTAGGATTAGCAGACATTGCCCTTCCCCATATTGTCAGTCTCCTCTCCGATTGCTTTTGCCAACTGTAATCTTGCTTTGACGTTGTTGCTTGCCAGTGTTGCTTTAGTGATTGTGTTTTATCCAGTTGATTATGTTGTTGTCACTTTAGTATTTTTACTTAAAAATCAGTATCCCCTTGTTACTAGTTGTCCTATACGTAATCGGCTGCAACCACCAACATACATATATCCATGACATTTTGGCCTCCTTATTGAGTATCTTTTTTTGTATTACCTATCATTTGTTCTTCTCTTCTGATGCTTAAAATTGATACTTTTGTTCATTTGTGCCAACACAGTGAAGCAACTCTTGAGTTTGTTGAGGATATTTTTTCTGATATTAAAACAATTGACCACAAAGGCATGTGGATCAAGTTGTTGGTTAAAACCTTTATATCCAAATCAGTGGACAGACTATGCGGACAACTTCTTGAATGTGGTTTTTTGCCACATATAGCAGAGCATGAGTTATTAATAGAAGTTGATGAAGAAACTTTGGAGCTAAAAAATGTTAAGGTGTGTGGCCCTTGTCCTCTTTAAAATCTCTTGCTTGAAGAGGGAATCACTTATCTTCCATCCTTCCATATTCACGAGTTCTGTTTAAGTGCTATTTTTTAAAATGATCCTAATTTTGCCAGATTTTTCCAGATGATGTATATATTGGGGAAATGATAGATGCTGCAAAGTTTATGAGGTTATTTTTCAAATTCCTACATGCTATCCATCTGCATTGAATTTCTTAGTTTTGAACATGTTCTTGCTTTTACCTTCATGTGTGTGGGATTCTGATAAAGTTAAGCAGACACTTGACCAGAAGGCATTCATGATGATTATGATTTTTCTTATGCCTTTTTTGGACAATTTGCTTGCGGGTGATGGTTTCCAGATTTAGTAGGTTCTGCTTCATCGAGATTGGTAGAGCTTATTTTTTGTTATATCTAGTTTTTTGACAGGGATACAACCTGAAAGTTGTAATGTAACATCTTTGAGGAATACTTGAGATGATTAATGAAGTTGACATATGTAATGCTTTTGTAAGTATAGTTTTGAGTGGTTGCTTAGTTTTTTATCCTCTGGTGAGGATTTTATAAATTAAGGCTTATCATTAATGTGATGCTCATTTTTTTAATTGTTTCCTATTGAGATTTTGGCTGTGTTTTTTTATTTTTTTGTGTTTCTTAACATTTCTTTATGGCAGACTTTCTTTTCTCCCGCTTTCACTTTTAACTGCAAAGTCTCCCCTTGGGTGGCTAGTGAGAAAAATACAATATCGGATATTTCTGTGTTCTCTAAGATTGTCAATTGTGAAAGCGGCAAATAAATCAAGGTACTTACATTGTTCAAGTTGGATCAATATGATATTATATAAACACTTATTGCACTATGCATTCCTGTTAATGTCACACATGGAAAAATGAGCTCACAAAAATTGATGTTCTAATGTGCTGCTGATCAATTATAGTATATAGATGATTACAAGAGGTATTGCTGGAGATGTTACAGGAATAGACATGGATGTTATGTGAGGGATAAAAAAGGAAGAGCACTTCTTTTAGTTGACTTGACTTGATTTGTTCCAATCTTGCAGATGTGTCCATTATCTCTATCAATTTGATTTTTTTTTTGTCAGTTACATTCTCCTCCACACCTTCATGCTGTAACTTTACAATATTTGCATTCTTGAATGATTATCTGGTTGATTATGGTCTATGCTTTTAAAACAGGTTTTGAGAGTGTTCAATATGAAGTCTTTGATTCCGGGCTCATCTGATCATTTTTTTGAAATTTAGACTCCAACTTTTATACTCCCATATGGCCTTGATATGATTTAATGGAATTGTATAGCTTTACAGCATTTAGTAGTATTTTAGGTTTTCTTCATTATTATTTGACATTATATAAAAGGTTATGAGTGATTATGTGACTTATGCTTGTCTTGAAAACATCATTTTTGCCTTTACGACATTTAAGAGTAGCAAGTGCCTATTAATCAACAATTTTCTTAATTGCATTGTAAATTTTTTAATGCAGGCATTCATTTGAATATTGTGAAAGAGATGATGTTGTGATTGCTCATTTAGTAGAAGGAGTTGACGCTCTAATAAAAATATCTGGAAGCTGGCCGGCATCTAATTCTGCTTTAAAGTTAGTTTCTCTTGTCAATTCAGAGTTCCGCCCTATGGGATTTCCTGTTAGCACCCTATGCAGAGTTCAGGTAGGTGGAACTTTATCTCTGAAAATTTGAGGTTGCTTGGTTTGATGGGATGTACATGGAAAAACAGAAGTTATTTACGGATTGCCAATCTCATATCTTAATAAGATTTAATGTTGTGAGGGTGAGGCAATCCTACTGCCTTTCTATGAGATAATCCTACTTGAACAATTTGAGTTTTTTCTAGGAACTCTTATGCCTCAGTAGATCTCCCTTATGCACAATTGATATAATACCGTATAAATTTAGAAAGTCTGTAGAATTGTATTTTTATGGATTCTCGTAGTATAGAATTTCCATAATGTCTTGTAATTGGGTATGGAGTCCATTAGAATTAAGAGTTTAGCACCATATTTACGTCCACAATTTGGTTTTTGATAGATTTTGCGTATAATAACAGTAAGGTGTTCACATTTTATCTTTTTATTTCTTCTTTTTGTTCTCGAGTTTCTCCTTCTTTTACTTGATTTCTTAACTCTTAAAATTATATTTATAATTGTTTAGAGTTAAGCATTCATTGATGTGGTTAACAGAACTCTCTCGTTCGTCAATTGTCACAAAGTCTTCCTTCCACTATCTGTTAGGTCGCAATCTAACGCCACCCTCCAATGCAATTCATTCCCGTAGTAGTTTGCTTTGCAGAGCTGCCATTACATGCTACATGTGCCCAATGTCCATTGAAGAAAAGTGTTTTCTTAGTCACGATTCTACTGGTCCCTGATTCAGTCCAGCTCTGCTGTACTTGGGTCTGGGTCTGTCCATTTTTTATTTGAAATGTAAATTTAAGATCAAAACTAGTTCTATGACAAGTTCATTGAGGATGACATAGTCGGCATGATAAGCTTTTAATATCTTTTGAATTACTTTATTGTGTTTTAATGCGTATTTGACAATGTAGGAACTTGCAAATTCTTTGCCAGAGGATAAACGGCAAAATCTTGTCAGATTTGTGGATGTCATGGGTAAAATGTTGCTTCAACAAGATTTTTGTTAAGAACCACCTGTGAAGTCCGTTTGATGTATGATGCAAATTCTGGTATAAATTTTGTTGAATCTCATGTTTAGGCATGGATGCGGTTAACATTTGACATCTTGCAATTTTTTTCGACAAATACATTATCTGACTTTCTATCCTGTTAGTGGTGAGCTATCCAACCATATATTAGGGGATGATGTAGTGTTGATTGTTTTCTTTGTTGATTTTTATCATGTCTTGCACAAAAAGAAAGGTGAAAAAAAATGTTACAATTAGCATCGAGTAGTGGATCATTTACCTTGAATGATTTAGCTTATCCCATGTGTCATGTACTGGTGAAATTGTGATTCAGATAGATAATAGTTCTTAGGTCGAATTGTGTGTGGTAAAGCAGTTCATTCTTGCTTGTATTCTCAACAATCCTTCATCACAAATCCATTAATATGTGGTGGACTAATATTGCAGTTCATTCTTGCAGGCACCCTAACTTCTATTATGAGGTGATTAAAATTAGGGTTAATGACGAAGAAAGAAAGAAAATATAAATTTTTGTTATTGCCCCATTTAAGTTGGGGTTAGGTTTGTAAATATTTTTTTCAAAAATAAGTTGGCAGGATCAACTATGGCGCGTCGTATTTTGCCTTGCCCATTGGTTGGCCGGCAGCCTTTCCTCCAGTCGGATTTAGGAGGGCAGCCAAGGGCTGCTGGTTGCCCAGCCTCTGGCTGATCTGGTGAGGAGAGCGATTTGGCCAAGAGTTGGCAGCGTTTGGCCAGCTCTGGCCGAGGGCCTTTTGTTGGGGGACGATGGCCAAGGTGTTCCCTGGGTGGCCGTCATGAGAAATTTTTCATTTAAATTATATATATATATATATATATATGTATATATATATTAAAACTATTGGGTTGGATCGACTTAGTTTTTATTTAAAATAATTGGGTTGGTTTTACCGAATATTAAGCGCTTTAGCCATTATAAACAACTTTCCACTTTCGGATAAAAAGGCATGATTCTCTCATTGCTAATAATGCAGAAATTAGAAAACTTTGTTCATCTTTATGGGAAAAAAATAAATCTCATCGGAGAAGAGCTTTTTATTAAAAAAGAGAATATTTTTTTATATAACCTAGTAATGGGAGAATCAAAATGGCATTAGTTTAGATTTCTAGATTGGTTGTAGGATCTTGGGGCGCACTAGATTTCATATCTGCCTACCTTGGGCCTAAGGCTGATAGATCTTTCACTGATTTGTTTGTCTAAGGCCGAAAAAGGATATATATATATATATATATATC
>JAVDBV010000937.1:0-10415 GCA_032619315.1 Piper longum
AAATTTCCTAAGGTGGGTGGATTGTGAGATCCCTCAATTTAGTCCCACATCTAATACCTACCGGGCTAAGATCCTGTTTATAAGTGGGAATGGACTATAGATCTTTAACTTGGGTTAACCATTTTAAAGAAATGACTTAGGCCCATTATGTTGCACTTTGGGCCGGGTCGTTACAAGTCAGGGCAGACGTGGACATTCCAGATCTTGCCACATGGCATGATCTGAACTTCCGACAACTCATGGTTTACTGGGACTTATCCATAGGTATATGTAATATAGCTAGAGACGGTAAGTTCAGATCGAAACAGTCTAAAGTCAAAACTAACTCGAGTCCTAAAAGTAACTCGATAGGCAAAAATCGAGATAAATGTGCTAATGATTAAAATAAGATTTATAGGAATAAATTTATTAATTTTACTGGACAGTTGTACCATTTTTTAAAAATGATTATATTGTATTAATCATTAAAAATTTATTCACTTAATAATTTTTTAATATTTAGGATTCGTTCCTAGCCTTACAACCTTTCCCGTCTAAGGAATTTATTATTATTATTATTTTCAAGGTTCATACAATTTCTCTAATATATATATATATATTATATTCTTAGTGAACACTTTTTTACATATTGAAATAAGTTCTTAAATTAAGTTAAATTATAACAACCTTAAGCAATCTCTTTAAAAATGGTTAAATGAAGTTAAAAATCTATCATTTATTCCCAATTATAAATAAAATCTTATATTATTATGTAATCTACCCACATTACAAAATTTCATCCTTAAAACTTTTACATTTCGAGCGGCGCCAACCTTAGCTCATGTCCTTCTCTTGCCTATGATTAGTAACTCACCTCACGTCCTTGATTTTACCCATTATTAAATACGGAACCAACTTGATATAATACCGTCAATTTCTACTAAGCCTAAAGTATAAAGTAATTTATAAAAATTATCTCTTAAAAAATAGTTAATCTAAATTAAAGATGATTATCAATTATAAATAAGATAGTACCAAATAAAGATTAAATTTAAGACTAAATTGGAGTTGTCGTAAATATTCATCGGGTTGAAAAATCTATGTATTTCGTCTTAAACCAACCTTAAGCTATCTAGATCAAAATTTACCATTCCTGCATGCTTCAAGAATTACACCCGTACAATCTCAATACTAACGTTGCCTTGATGTATCCAAAGACATTAAGTATTTCTCCCTGGCTAGTTTTTGACAACACTGACCATCAAATAATGATCATAAACAGTAGAACTGCCAATCTTAACACTTGTAATACAGCTAAGACAACACAACAGAGAAGATCCCCAAACAAATTGTATACAAGCCCCTGCTTGAAACGTTGACTTTGATCGTTGACTCTCAAAGTTTTGGACCAATGCAAGTCAACTAAGTAGCAAGAACTTGCCAAATGAGCTCAACATCATACGATGGCAACCTCGCCAAGGGACACCCCTGCACCATTTCCTCCTCGCCGGAGGCCGCTGCCAGCCAATCGTCTTCCGGTGATGACGACGACGACAACGTCGAGTAGATTGTTGTATTTCTGCTTGCTCCACCCTCACCACCTCCGGCAACAAAGCCGTTGTAATCAGAGACGCCGGTGCAACTGTTGTCACCGGCCGGGAAGCTCGTGCGGCTGTTTTTGTACCTTTTGCTCTTCTTCTCCTTCAACAACCTCTGGCATATGGCCTGGATCTTGGCGTCCACCGACGACCTCACCGCGGCGAGCCTGGAATTGTCGGCGACGAGGCCGAGCGCCGCGGCCGCCCCTTCCCGCAGCTCCGGGAAGTTGAGCCGTGCGTACTCTCCCCGGAGCTTGTAGGCCGCCCTGTCGTAGGCGTAGGCCGCCGTCTCGGCCGTCTCGTAAGTGCCGAGCCACACTCTCATCCTGTTCTGCGGGAGCCTTATCTCGGCCACCCATTTGCCCCAGTGCCTCTGCCTCACTCCCCTGTATAGCTTTCTCCGCCTCCCACCACCAACATGCTCTGCTTCGAGTCTAGTGTTGGTACTGTACGTGTTGGGAAGGAGATGATTGTGGTGGGGGGATGGACTTGATGGTGAGTGGTGGGAGAGGGCTAAGTCCATGGCGCTCGGTCCGGCGGTTGTGAGGATTTGAGAGAGAGCCGATCGGATGTCTGAGCTGCTTGTGAAGGAGAAGGGTGTTCTCTGCAAGTGCTTGCTTTGAGACATATTCTTGGAAATGGTTTGTAGTGACCAAAGAAAACAGCTAGAAGAACGGGAACTGGGTTTTTGAAGATAGGATTCCTAAACTCGGATCAAGAGATTAACAAAGGGTGATGGCGCTTCCCAGAGTAGTTTGAAGAGAAGTTGCCCCCACTTTCTCCTTCTCGTTGCTCTGTATCTATCTTCGTGCTTCATCTGGTCATGTGGAAATTTATAGCCATGATTGATCATCGGCTCAACGCTCCCAAACTGCTTTGCCACTTTTTATACCAACAGAGTGTATCCTGGTCCAGATGGCTTTGTCAAAATCTTCAGAGGTGAATTGCATTTAAGTTAAAGTAGAGTTGACTCCGGTTGCCACCTAATTTACCTGAAAAATATATAAAATATATAGTTTTCATTAAATTGCAAAGACTAAAGTTGCTCCGTCTATAATTTAATGGGATTCAAGACCTAAGATTGATTTGTTAGCTATGTTCTTTGCTGGTCATGCTTTTTTTGAATAAAGAAAAATAAAACTATGTAGAGCCTTTATTATGAGTTGACAAGTGAAAGAACACTCGTCCCTGCTTTATAAGTCTAGAAATTTCTGCCTACAATGTGGAGGAAATGCATTGATGCCTCATCTTTGGATCAGCGTATTATTAAAGAATGAAAATTGAGAGGATTGGGACTCATTAACCAAAATCTCAAGCCACATCTGTGCTCATATAACTGAGTGATTCATAGTTTCATCTGATGTAAAGAAAAATTTAGTCGACTAGGAGATATAAGATTGCTAGTTGTTAGTACAAGATAAAAGAACAGTTGAACATTAATAGCCAACGCGGCCAAAAGATGAAGAAAAGGAGCAAGAAAGCTCATGAAATTATGATAAGTAAGCTCTCATTCTACTAGTAATTACACTTTCCTCACGAGGTAAGTAATTAGCAAAGACGCAAGAAAGAAAGAGAAGAAAAAAAAACCCCTGTTTTGCCTTTTATTGTCCCCACGGCGACTACACGTTAGTTTACTTGCCTCGGACGCAAAAATGTCTACTTTGTATTAAATCAAGTTGTCATTTGACTTTGTTATGGAAAAAAGAGCAGTTCTCGTTTGACCTGGGTTGTTTTGAAATGCCCCGTGTTCATATTTGGGATGTCTCTTTCTCTGCCCACCGACCTTGCAGCTGTGGATGTGATTGCATGGGCTCGGTCAAGACTAAGGACTCATATTATTAGTAAGCGGATGGTTATTTTGGTTAGTAGGTGGGTAGTGAATCTCTCATTCATCAATCAGACGTTTTTTTTAAGAAAAAGAATGATGACCCAATTCGTTAATTAATTAGTTTAGTTTTAATACTCCAATGTTTTGATTATTGTGCTATCCGGTGCCCCATATAATTAGTTAGTGACCAGTGTATGGGATTGGGATGCTATTTGCAAACAGTGCATAATACAACTCTCAGCCTTTTTTAAAAAATAAATTAAAATTAATCTACATGGGCACGAATTTATATAGAGCAAAACCAAGAAAAAAAATCTTTTTTTTTCCAATGTCAAGAAAATACTTAACCTTCTAACACGACTATAGAATATTGACATGGAGATGAAGACTAGATGAGGTAAAAGGAGCTAAAATGAGTAAGACCGAGTCAAGAACTCAAAACCGTCCACCATTGTATGCACCCATTGATAGGGATCAGCAAGCGACCTTAAACCTCAAAGATTTATTTTTTTTTTAACGTAAAAGAAACCTCAAAGATTTTTGGAGCAGCATTCAATACGAAAAGGTTGGGGATACATATATACCAATTACAAATGCCAAAAATATCACACACACCGAAAGCTACCCGAAATCCGTGAGACATGAGCAGATGATCGTTCAACCGTGCAGTAAAAGTAGTCAGCTAATTGCATGTGATATTGCACAGGTAGAACATCTTTTTTTTTATATAAAGAGTTGACATATGAAAGTATGAAACCTTGTAAACTCAGCATCATCATCTTCTTTGTCTTGCATCATCGATCGATGGCCTATCGAAAACCCATGTAGTTTGATTCATTTGGAGCTCAATTATATTTTTACATGCTAATGTATAATTTATAGTCATCAAAAAATAAAGCTGAAGCCAGTTTTGATCATCTATTGTCTTCAGTGGAAATAACTACTTCACATCTTAATTAAGATTATCAATAGCCTCCTAAAAAACCCTATTTATTACCGTTTTATAAATTATTAAGGTCTATGCCAAGTCCTAAAAAATAAAATAAAATTTTTTGGGCCAAAATTTTATGTTTTTATCGTTAAATTGTTCTATACAGTAAAAAGAACTAAGATAGATAATTATGCATTGGTTTGATGGAGGGTAGAATGCATATAACTCACTCTCAAAGACGATCGGAAAAATACTGATCTAACTTGGAGAATGCAGGAAAGTAGGAAAGTTATATATCAAAACTCGTTCCCAGGTGAAACTACCCCTAATCTTATAACATGTTCTTTCCTTGAAAAACACGACGAAAGTTAAAATTTGGGTTCATGTAACAAAAAAATTATGCTGTAAAAGTAGATTGTTGGTCGTCTTATTCTAAGTTTGCATGCAATATATAGGAAGAACAAACTAGGTCGGCAGCGGCTAAGATCGATGCAATCGTTGTCTGGTTTTGCTTTTGGAGGTGGACTTGGACGCTAAAGGTCTTCCATGGAAGCATTCGACCAGGTCAGGGTTTACGGCCCTATAATGGAGAGAAGTGGATGTCAACTGGCAAGTCCTCATCGTCATTACTCTCTCAATTAACAATAATCTTCTCATCACTCGTCGCAACTGTTTCTACCAATATCCGACATCTTGTTTTATTTTTCAAACTTCGTTTCAAGCGTTTTATGGTCATGAGATCACCTGATACACACCTCAAATTAATTACCTCCACCTGGCTTTAAAAAAAGGCTTAGGCATGATACCGCATATAATGGAAATAAATTCTAATTTTATAGTTAAATTTATTTTTTTTATTTTATTAAGTATAATGACATCTAATAATAGTCGTCGTTAAAAAATAAAGCGTGAAATAAATTTCAAATTACAAATTAAATGTATTATAAAATAAATTTTAATTTCATATAAATCTATCGTAGCAAGCTATGATGACCACACATAACACTTAAATCCAATTATATTTAATAATTTTATAATTGGTAATAAAATTGCCTAAAAATGTATGAATAAAACTATAAATTTTAATTGGAATCGTACTTGATCCATACTAATTTTGAGTTAATAAATAATCTTTTCTCTTTTTTTTTTCTTTCCCTACAATGTCTCTATGTGATATGATGGTGAAAACAATAACTTAAAACTCCTTCTATTATAACACCATATTTTCTATAAGGGAAAAAAAATAAAATACTTTTACGTAGTCCAGAATAATTGTATATAATTATCTATATTTTAGGTATCAATAATGTAACTCTTTAGAAACTACACTTTTTAATTTTTATGAGTTCGATAAGATATTAATTTTTATTAATGAGATTGATTAATAATCTTATATAAGAATCTAATTAGTTTTTGAAAATATTTGTTTTTTTTTTCGGGGAAATTTCTTATTTGGTTGGTTAAGGTGATGCTCGAGAATATGACGTCTTAAAATTTTTTTTAATTTTTCGGTGGTTACTGTTACCTACGAACTAAAATCGTCATTTGATAATAATAATATTATTTGTACTTGCTCATAGCTTGATTGAGTGACGGTGATCCGACACGTCTCACTGCAGTCCCCTACTAACGTGGGGGCAACAGTTTTTGGGAATCGTTGAATGGAGCCAAACAGCATGGCATGTGCAGGGGAAGAGAAGAGTTAAGATAGACAAGGAGACGTGGAAAATGATGACTGGCTGATAAGGATAGGGCACGTGTGGGGGAGGGATCTTCTAAGGTGCATGAAACTCTTTTTTGTCCTGCGATCGATCACATGCAATTCCGGACCCACCGTGTGTGTAATCCTATATGCATTGAAGCTCCCCCCATGAGAAATTTTCCCTTTATAAAATCAAAAAGAGTTTTCCCTGTTTCAAACAAAAAAAAGAGTTTTCTCTTTAAAAAAAATATAAAGTGAGTTTTGTCTAAATAAAACAACAGTTGTGTTAATTATACCATCTCAGTATCAAGCCCTATTTTTATTTCAGAAACCTTACATATTAGCTGCACTTGATGCATGAATATCAACTGCTTTTAAATCTCTCCACTCATTTAAATCACATGGTTGTAATCTTTTTATAATAAAAAAATTACTCTTTTATCTGTTTAATTGATGTCTAGCGCAAACTACTTTGTAAATGTTCTTTAAGAATGCCCAAGGATTTTTTTACTAGAATCAAATCAAGATTCGTAATGGAAAAATGAAATTGAATGCCTTAATAAATACAAGTACAATCGAGAAATAATGTGTACATGTTTCTATCTAACCAAGATTGAATAAGGCTTTTCTATCCATTTTAAAGGAGTTTTAGTTTCATCAAAGGACACTGTATGATTGCTAATTTAACGAGTTAGCTCTTAAGTATTTAGCATTCAATTTGTCTCAAAACTTGATATTTAAATGATCGAGCTTGAACTCGTCTCGAACTCGAATCATAGAGTTGAGTTTGAGCAAGACATTGTTTGACTCAACTCGAATTCGACTCGGTAATATATTATAATAATATACATAATATTACTTACCTACTCAATACACATTTAAAATCGTAGATAAATCTTATTATTGACTATTAATATAAATTCTAAAAAATAATTTTATTATAATAAAAGAACGAAAAATTAACATGAGTTTGCTACTTGTAAAAAATCTCTACCTCAATAATTTAATTGTTTAACATTGCTTAATTAACCAAAATCGTAAGGTTAACAAATTATGCATGTTATGGCTTATATAAGAGACAGACCACAAAAAATATGAGTATGATAGTTAAAAAATTTACAATTCATTAACAAGATAAAAATACATATATATAATTTTTTTTTAAAAATTCTATGCCAAGAATGTCTAAAAGATTTAAGAGGAACAAATTTTTATAATTACATGGAAAAGAATTAAGCTTTTTTAAAAATTGTCCTAAAAAGAATTAAGCTTTTGAAACCATTATTTATTGCATTAGGATGCATTAGCTACTACTTTGGGTGGGTTGGTAAACTTAGAACATGCTATTAGACAATTATTAAGTGCATTGCATTTTATTGAATTTTATTATATTTTATTTAGTA
The DNA here is from genome assembly GCA_032619315.1 of Piper longum. Lineage (NCBI taxonomy): Eukaryota > Viridiplantae > Streptophyta > Magnoliopsida > Piperales > Piperaceae > Piper > Piper longum. The sequence continues at coordinate 7,442 of JAVDBV010000937.1, forward strand.
TTTTTAAGATTTATTTTATTATTATTGACTAGAGTCGGGAACGAGTCAAGTTTTATTTAAAAAACCACCCTTGCATGCATACATGATTCTCCAGCAGCGCCTCTCTTCCTCACTTGACCGCCCTCTTCCTCTAGCTGCCACTGCCACCGCTACCTTCCTCTAGCCACCGCCGCTGCCACCACCACCACTTGTGGCCGATTAGATCCTTCCACCACCGACAAATTTGATTTAAGTCGTTTATCGTGTTAGGACATGTGAGTTAGTATTTTGAATGGGTTGGTAGGATTAGAACATGCCATTAGACTATTATTAAGTATATCATATTTTATTTGATTTTATCATATTTTATTTTCTATTTTTGAGATTTATTTTATGATTATTGACTCAAGTCAAGAGCAAGTCAAAATTTAATTATGAATCTACCATCACCTTATACTTTCTTCCTCACTCTTCACATTCCCCACAACATCACCTCCACCCGACACCAATACCCCTTTTGCTTTTGCCACGCCACCACCACCGGCAACCTCACAACCCATCCCTTGTCAGCCTTTTCGCACGCATGGATGAATGCACGAAACCCTGATGTTACAGCCCTGATTCATTGGTGTCACCGACAGCTAGGATTTGGGTGTTATTCCTAATATTCCCAGCGTCCATGAGGGGTAGCAGTGGCTATCCGAATAGTGGAAACAACATACTAAGGCTAACCTGTGTTTAGTTGCAGGTTGCCAATCCTTGGTGCAGGGTGCTGTCGAGATGACTGAGATTGTTGGTGAGCAAAGTGCCTGGGGACAGCATGTTTTGGCGCATGGAGCAGTATTTGGTGTACCGATCATATTGCTGGACTCGACCGATATTTGGAGTGGCAGCGGTAGCAAATAGCATACCGAACGTGCCGACGCGGTCATCATGTTTGAGCTCTAGTGGATTTTGATGTTTGGAGCGCTATGGAATTCTAGCGGTATTAGAAATTCTAGTTGTATTAGGAGTCCTAGCGGTACTAGGATTTCTGCCTGAACTTGGGCCGGAAATTGTTGGAGGCACCAAGGGGTTGACATTGGTGGTCGAGTGCTGGAGTTGGTCGAGCTAAGGGTGGAGCTTGAGTCCAGTGGTGTAAAACCTACGATTCGAGTTAGGGTTTTATATTTAGAACCGGTCGGTTCGACCGTTATTTTCGAGTCGAGTATGTTTCAGAACACGTGTACTGAGCCAACGCCTGTCGCGTGTATGAGCTACGAGGGGTCATGTGTACCCAAGTATATGATGATAACATCATGGATACAGCAGAAAAGAATAAGTTATCAGAATATATGAGAGTATGCAGTCCAGTTTTTTTTCTATTATGCAGTTTGATCGTAGAATTAGCTTTAGGCCGTCTATCGCGTTAGGATGCGTTACGGGCAGTTTAGGTGGGTTGATAGTTATAGAGCATGTCATTTTGATTTTTATGAGTTGTTTTATTTTATGGGATTTTTCCTGATTTTTCTGGATTTTTTTAGAATTTATTTCTAGTAAATAATTATTTTAACTCGAGACGGAGTCGAGCTAAGTAATATTTACGAGTTTTCCACCCAACCATCTTCCTACCTGACCCCTTTTCTTTCCCCACCATTTTCCCCCTTTCTCAAACCCTAGCGCCGCCAACGTCGCTGTTGGCACCACCCGGCCGCCGCCCGGCGCCGCTCCGTCCCACCACGCCGTCGCCGTGTCGCCCCGACCAACCCCAGCCGCTATAAGCCGCCGCGACGCCCGGAATCGCCGCGCCTAGCGCCACGGCCGCGACGCCTGGAATCGCCGCGCCTAGCGCCACGGCCGCGACGCATTCGCGGGCCGATTCCGGTGCCGGCGACCGCCACCGTCGCCGTCCAGTGGCCGCCTCGAGCCCCTCAACCTCCCAGCTACCTTTCTTGACCAGAGTGCCGCCGATCGCTGCCCTGACCGGCCCGATTTAGAAAACCACCGCTGCCGTGCCTGTTTTCTCCATTTTCCGGCGAGCCGCTGTCTCCGTCGGCCACGCCGACACCACAGATGTGTCGGGCTCGTTGAGAGGGTTCCAATGGTACCCTATACGGCCCCTATCCGGCTGATAGACGCCGCCGGCGAATCTCGCTCGAAAACCGTCGAAAAGTCACCGGAAAACCGCTGAACCCACCGGAAAACCACCGAAACTCGTCGGAAAACCGGAATTGGTGAAATTCGCTGGAATTCACCGGAGCTTCCGCGGATTTCATCCAGTCGAACCCAATCGAGCTTCGGACGCCGTGGAGCGCCAAATTCGAGGTTCGAGATGCACGTACGACGAAGCCCTAACCGTCACCGATTACCGACGACGCGAGGTATAATTACCTCGAAGTTTATTATTTTAGATTGATGATTGTTAGAACACATGCTAGGGTTGAGTAATTTATATGATAAATGCTTAAATGTGAATAAAATGATGAATTACATGATGTAATTAAGGTATAATTACTGATGAGATGATAAGTAGCGTGGTTGGATGAATTAAAAATGATGAGGATTAAGTGATCTAATGAGATAGATCGAGGATGAGCATGATAAGTGGCTAGGATGTAATTTAGGAAAATATAATAAAATTGGCATGAATATGAAGACTTAGAATTATTATATTAATGATTATTGAATTGGTCGATTGATGATGATTTGCATTGTGTGTTCATGTCAGCTTATGCATCATTTAGTTATCGGGCGTTAGTATTTATCTCTGATGTGTAGGTACGGAGTAGGAGCTCGCCGCCTAGGCGCGATGACACGCTTGAAGCTTCTACCAGGTTCGTTAGGACTCGCTTATGTTTTACGCTCTTTCTATTGTAGGTTTGATTATTATTTGTAGGACGAGTTAAGTGGCGTTTTATCAGATCCCACTTAACTCGGGTCATTTAGCCGAATTGTTTTCCGGATTAATAACCCTCGAGGATGAGATCCCTCGATAATGATTTCGAAAACAAGATCC
>JAVDBV010000939.1:0-19782 GCA_032619315.1 Piper longum
TGTTCCACCACACGAATAACACCGATTATCCGCATTGGGCGCGGGATTATCTAGGGACAACCGCCAAACCCTAGCTCCCGATCGTCCCACTAGCTAAACCTGTAACAGTAGTCACGGAAGCATTTGAAAAGAATAGAATATGTACGAGAAGTTGAGAACTTGAAGACAATTATACACACATCCGAGTGTGACAGCCTCGTATGTCAAACCTCAAACCAATATAAAATTTCGGTGGATGGACAACCATGGTCGGCGTCAATGCCGTCTTTGGAACATATAGACGACCCTTCTTTCTTCCAATGTTATAGCCACTTTTTTCAACTAAAATGCGCCCCGAAAATCATATATAATTACTTAAACCACAAATCCAAGCCATGCTATGCAGACTAATATTGCTGGGCCGTTTGACTCTTCCAAATAATGCAATGCATGGCCAAGCGTTAGCTGACTGTACGGATTTAACGTCTATCTTTGTCTCTTGTACAAGTTCTCAACCACACCCAACATTTTAAAGCCAGACCTCCTCCCCCTTTGAACCTCATTCTCCAACTGTCCACTGAACATGTCACGAGCATCCACCTCCTCTGCCCATCGCCGGCCGCCGACCCGGCTCCAGAGGCGAGCACCTTCACCGCTGGACACACCACCCGCTGGTGAATGGAAGGTTGCAATTCCCCTCCTTTCACCGTTAGTGGTCTCACCGCCATCGTCGTCTTTTTCATGCCAACTTGGAGAACCAGATTATACCATGGAAAAGTCTAATGCTAGATGTCACTACGGCTCCGGCAACAAGACGGAGATGCCGGCATGGGAGCATCCGGCCGCACCATCATTCGCTGGGCAGTCCAAGGTTGTGCCACTTGCCTTTCCCCAATATACATAGTTTATTTTTGGTTCAGCTCAAACTTTTCTCTCTTAATTCTTACTTTTTGAGAGGACGTTGAATCCTTGAAATGTCCATTTTTGAATGATATTCTGAGCAAGTTCCTTCTTTTCTTCTCAAGTTAAAGAGAGTTCTTTTCTTCTTAAGATTTGGACATGAATATATCATACAAAAATAGCAGGAGCAAGCAAAAAATCAGCAATGCACCTGCTGAAAACTAGTGATTTGTTCAATACATTTTACCCAATGATCAAAAACATTCAACTCTTTTTCATATTTGCCTGCCGAGTTTTTTTATTACAAAAAATAAAAAAAAATAGTGGGAGTCGGCTCACAAGACATAATGGCCATGAAAAATGCAGCCGCTCTACACGACTTTATAAAGCATAGCCTTTTCTTAATGATTTTCAGTACACAAATGAAAAGTTCTAGACATGATATTGCATCCAACTTCCACAACAAGTGACATTTACTAATTTCCATCAAATAACCTTACCATTTACAAAAATTCCGCCGCAATTTCTCCCATATTTGTTTTTAATTAACCTAATATTTTGTAATCATAAACTTTCAACAAATAACAATTCTAGCATAGGTCAGCCTTCGAAATTGAACTTCGTTGGTTTTGCAGTTGGGTAGAAACCCAAAGGAAAAAAAAAACGCATCTCTTAACTCTTCTCTTCAGAGACTCTGAGAAAATGCAGAAGCAACTCAGAAACAAAGAAGTCGCAAGGCAGAAAAAAGCACCAGTGGTTAGTTGCTGACAATTTTACAAATATATGTTTTAACTGGATAAGCACAAATAAATAGTATTAAATGTAGTATAGTAAATTAACATGGCCTTTCAGCAGAAGAATCTTCAGATTGCTTCTTGTCGTTCCTTTCTGTCCACCTAGCCCATAGCCATCTAAGGACCATAAATCCACTAAGAGCATACACCTAAACACCAAGAAAGCAACTACAGCTTTGAATTTTCATTTTAAACAATGTTCTTCAATGTAATATCAAACCAAATGTACATTTTTTCCCCAAACCAGCTCAATAATGTCAATGCCAGGGTGGTTATAATGGAAAATGAGAATGCAGTGCGTCATGAAACTATGTATATACCTAATGAACATGTATGACAATAATGGTCGAAGCTAGGATACAATGCAGACAACAACCAGTGAGGTTAAATTCTGGATATAAACAAACCATCTAGTTTCACACACTACAAAGAGGCCTATATATCAGCTATGTTATGCAACAACACTTGGGCATAATAATTTCATGTCCACATATATGATATTTCAGAGTTATAAATATATTACATTAAATTAAGACCATCAATGATTATTGCTACTGCATTAAGCAAAGAAGATAAATAATACCTGCCACATGTTATTTGGGCTCATCATCTCTTGAGAAGCTTCTTCAACCTCAAGCTTCAGAGAAATATTTTCAGCAAATCCACTTCGACAAACCACCCTATTCGGTCCAGGGGTTACTCCAGAATCAGAAATTGCCTTCTCCGCCATTTCTATGAATTAAGACTTCAAATATAGAAAAGGGTTAAATAACAAAATTCCTCTGCAATTTAGACTTCCAAATTATCCACAGCAAGACATCCTAAGCTACATACAAGTTGCAAGAGAATTAAAACACCAATACACACGGTTCATATTGTAATTTGCACTAGCATCCTGTGCATGTTCCGTCCACTGTGAGGTCTATCACAACTTCTTCATCTTCATCTTCTACATCCAACCTATCCCGAAATTGGGTTGGAAACATGGACCCAGAGTCGCCATTCCACACAATTGTAGACCTTATAAATGCCCAATCCATTAAGCAAATGCCTTTAAGGACAGCCTACATCCAATTGCTTTCCAATCTACCACTTCCTTTCGTTCGCACATAAATCTATCAATTTGTTCACCCTCGCAAAAAATATTTACTGTGGAATTGAACATGTGAACAATGAATACTATCCCCCAACGTCCCAATTGAGATCTACCTCAAAAAAGTAACAGAAAAGCATCCCTCATATTCCCAAACCCAGATTGTGCAGCTCCCACATAAAACACCAAGTTTTATACGACAAAGTTCCACTTAATTTATTGAAGTCTTTTTTAAAAAAAAAAAATACAAATAATAAACACAATACAATTAACCGCATCACGAACAACCATATATATATATATATATATATATAAAATTAAACAGCACAATCAGAGAGATGGATCTATCCATCGATATAACAATAGAACCCAAGCAATCCCATGTTTCGCATTGAAATTTCAGATTATACCTAATACAACTAATCATTCTGGGTATGCTTCTTTTCGAATCAAGCATTAAAATGAAGAAAACAAGAGTCAGAATCTCACCTTCCGCTTCTGCCGCCGCAGCCGGTGGTCGTGGTGTTGCCGGAGATGGAAGGGAGGGGGGCGTGACCCCAGGAGGGAAGAGTTACCCGAGATGCGGTTCGGTTTAGCTACGAGTACTGCCTAAACCAAACCGATATTATTACCAAACTTATCAAGGGAAAATATCATAAATAAAGAGCCAAGTTTTCTTTCAAAAAAATCATAAATAAATTTGATATAAATAAATAGCCAAGGGAAAATATCATAAATAAATATCATAACTTAACATTTCAAAGTTTTCTTTAAAAAATAACCAAGTATACAAAATTATATCAGAAATGGTCATTTTTAAAATTTTTATAACAATTATGACCAAATTATATTATTTTTTAAATAATTACAAAAAACCCGTAAAATTTATTTTTACTAATACCAAAATATATAATATATAAAACTTATGTACCGACTTTTTATATAAAAATAAAAATTAACTAGTAAATATTAAATAGAATATAAAACTATATTACTGATTTGCTAAAAAAGGTCAAAAAATATTTTATTGAATTTTGGAAAATAAAAAAATTAAATTTTAGAAAAAATATATTTTTTGATGTTCAAAATTTTATTTTGAAATTATTACATTTTATTAAAAATTAAAACACTTGTTTTATCTAATATATTTTTATTACAAATATTTTTAAAAAATGAAATATCATTTATTATATAAAAAAATATGTTTGAGAAAATTAAAAATTATATTGAAGGTATTCATGTTAATAAAATAAATATCATGAATAAAATATTCTTGAAATATATAAATTTGTTATATATAAAATACAAATTTGAGTTTATATAAATTTAAAATTTTGATTATTTGTAATAAAAAATATATTAAAATTTGATTATTTATGACATTTTTACGACTTATAAAATAAGCAACGATCAACTGGGCTCAATTTTATTTTCTACTTTTTTACCACTATCGTAAGACCATATGTCAAAATTGACGCATGTAATTAAATCGATATTTTTAAAAAAAAATTATACTGATCCAATAAAATACTGGTATAAAGCCAATTTGGGTTATATTTTTTATTACATAAACAACAATTAACGTGTTTGGAAACTTAATACATATGAGTGGGAGAAAGATATATATATATATATATATATATAATTATGTAGTCGAATCCTTTATTTTTGTTCATATTTCACAATAATGGATCATGTACAAGCATTAAAAAAGATTTGATAATAAGTTTGATACAAAATCAACATTAAAAAATGACCTGAATTCGAGTTAACCAAACCTGTTCATATAAAAAAAGTCACCCAGCAAACCTTTTGCTCAGCATATAGTCCACCGTGAAATCATGGACCAGGGATCACAAGGCCCCATATGTGGGAGCCAAAGCGTGCAACAAGTAAATCATACAAGCGATTATAACAGTTGGCAGATCTATCGAGTATCTAGCAATCAGAAGGGAACAGAAGTGTTCAAAATCTACCAAGTCCCGGTCTTGGATGCGGCTCTGTCGTGTATACGTACCCCTTTTCCAATTCCCTATGCCCCAACTCCGTCGTCTCCTCAACCACTCCATTCCCCTTTTCCTTCTGCTTTGACACATCTCAAGATTCAACTCCTTGAACTAGCTGACGCTGTACAGATTTTTATTGGTTGTCGGCGAGGATGTATGAGAAGGATTTGCCTAATGGGTGGTGGTTGGGATGGAGGTGTTTGTCATTGTGTTTTATGACTTGATAGAGTGTTTTTGGTTTCTGGGTATTGTTGTTGGGGCGGTGGTTGAAACGATGAAGGACTTTCCCGGTACTCCTGGGACTTATACTGCTCTCTTTCTCCGGGTTGCCCAGTTCTTGTGTGCGGCTGCTTCCATTGCTACTATGGCGACGGCCAATGGGTTTACCAACTACACGGCCTTCTGGTATGTGGGTATTCTGTTGTCTTTTCTTTTCTCTTTTTTTTTCTTTTTTCTTTTTTAGTTTGGCTAGCCTTGATAAATTCTATGGATTTGAATTAAGGCATTTACAGTACAGAGCTTTGATCCTTTGTGCTTTCTAATTAGTTTACTTTAGACATGAAGGTAATCAGCTATTGTCTGCGGGTTTATGGACATGGTTTTGGTTGTGGGAAGGAATCTGAATCTGTTAAAATACTGGTTTATTGGTTTATGGTTAGCACTGTCTAGTCGTGACATTTCTCTATGTTGTTTCACTGGAAAATAGATGTTGTTTTCGATGGAAGAAAGAAAAGAAAATGGATATTGCTGATATGGCCTTAAAAGCATTTAGCACCAAACTTTACTTGACAGTGTTGTCGGTAACAGCACATTCCTCCATGAGTATTATGCCTATTTGAAGGACATAGTATTGGGCTGCAATTTGGGACTGAATGAATAGCCTGTAGAAAAGTGCCGCGTAAAATTCTTCTTGAATTAATATAGTTGTAATGAAATTTTGGACAGAGAAATGTCAATCTGAAAGTTTTGGACATATAACGGTAGAATGTTTATTGTCACTTGTTCGTGTTTGTTGGTTTCTTAATTCCTTTGTTTAGATTTTTTTTGCACTTTGGTGTTTTGTTCTTGCATAGGCTGATTTAAAAATTGTAGTATTGTTTGTAAATATAATTGCAGAGTTAGATTTTGTGGAGTATTTTCCAATGCATACTAAACTGTAAAACAAATAAGAAATAGTTGTGATTATTGGACATCAAAGAATGCAATATCTTCCATATTACGTAATAGAAAATCTATTTCTGAATGATATAAATCCCTGGGATATTTTATTTGCACCTTATTGAAACAGTTAGCAGAACAAGAGTGGATCATTGCAGCTGGATTAATTAGTACTATACAAAAGGGGCATGCCAATCATCTTTCATTCTTGCCTGCAATGAGCTTTTGCTCTTGAAATTTCTTAATAAGAAATATACATGTTATACAGACTAATAAGAATTTTAAGTAATATCGTGGCTCAGATTCTGTAGTATCTATTTTCAGCAAGGTACTACATGCTCACTCCCCTGGTTTCTAGCTGGATAAGGGCAGAAGTGTATAAAATCTAGATTGTAAAATTTATCATGACTAAAATTAAAGGTAAAGGACTTTAGTTCAATAAAGTAGAAATGACTATAAGCTACTTCATCAAAATAATAGAAAAGATTGCATTTTGTTTATTACCATGAGGAAAAACAGAAGGCATGGTCAGACATGGGAAGTCTCAAACTAGAGCTTAAACAACGGTGAGTCTCTGGAGCCGTTTGTGCATGTAATACCTTCATTTCTTTTATCATTGCTATTGGTGCACGGGACAGCGCAGTTAGTGGAATGCCTACCAATTCATGTTAATAGTGAAGGAAGATCACGAGTACAAACAATCAAGGCTTGGGTGTGGCCTTCCCCAAAGATATAAGACTCAGAAGTATTCAACTTGATTTGTTCTTTCGACTGGCTAGAATTGTGAGGATTGTGGTATATAGCTTTTGTTGAGGTTCATTAAACGACCTTATAAGAGATTTGGGAGTGAAAGCATAAATTAAAGCCATGAAGTCCACACTAAAATCTTTTGTGTTACTCAATTTATTCCAATAAGAATGGAATGGGCAAGAGAGTTTGTAACACCAATTGGTTACTCTTTACTTGAATAACCTTGGAGAAGCTTGTCAATATATATTCTGCATCACTTTGGATATGGTTATTAGGGATAAAAGAGCAATCTGCCTCATCTTAGTTTGAGCTTCTCGTTTTCTTGCAGCTACCTCATAGCATCTATGGGCTTGCAAGTGACATGGTGTTTAGGGCTAGCATTTTTGGATGCGTATGCCTTGGCATGCAAGAAGGTTCTAAGGAGCCCTATTCTGGTCAGCCTTTTTGTCGTTGGAGATTGGGTACGTAAGGCTAGCTTTCTTGACTATCTGCATTTTTTTTCTTGCCTTTGAAGTCTAAAATTTGCATTGAGATATATAATCCAGTGCTGCTCTTATTGGTAGTGAGGTGCAACCTCAAGATTTTGATGCCTAATGTTTAAAGTAAAAATCTATTTTCTTCTCGAATTGACTTCATGCCACCATGTTAATTCCTAATATAATGTACTCAATAATTCATTAATCTGAATTGTTCTTATGACTATTTACATCGCCAGGTTACGGCAACTTTATCATTGGCAGCTGCATGTTCATCTGCTGGCATAACAGTGTTATATACTAAAGATCTGGGGTACTGTAAGGTACTTGGATGCCAGAAATATCAGATTTCTGTGTCACTTGCGTTTTTGAGTTGGATTTTGATTGAAGTATCATCCTTTGTCATGTTTTGGCTTCTGGCAGCTGGTTAGCTAAATACCGATTTATTTTACAGCCTTTCGATCAATATTTGTGCTATTTTGCAGAACATATGATCATGTGAAAATGGATTTTTTTTTCCCATTTAAGCGATTACTAGAATTCTTCTTACCATTTATTTTTTCTCTGCGTTGACATATTTGACAATGATATCTAACAACTATCTTGGCTCTTCAATCCATTGTTGGTTGAGAGAAATGGTCGAGACCGAATTGAAGTTTAAACGACAGACAAAGAAATTACAAGGAAGAAAACATAAATGCAAATTTAAATTATTGTTCTCTTAGTCTATCTTATCAAAACCCAATTTGATGCCAATAAAGGATTATAGAGCCGCAAACACAACTTTCGACACATATATCACCTCCTGATTTAAGTTTTGGAATTCTGACCTCTGTATTATGATACTGTTTACTTCAACTGTAGATGTTTGTCTGCCTCAACAGTCAGCTGTAATAGAAACAACAAAGAAGTAGTAAGCGTAAACTCCAAGTTTTGGCACATTTGTGATCTTCATATTTAAGTTTTGTACCATACTTAAGGGCTCTCACCTGTCTATTTGTACATAAACTCTGCCTTTGTCTCAAATGTGATCCAACTAGTTAGCAGCAAGTTTGCTAATGGCCGTTTCATCCCTTCTGTTTCCTAAGAGCAAGTTAACAGCAATCTAGCAAATATGTGTCTAACCTAGGGGTATTAACAGCTCGATCAACATTGTGTTTACTCAATGTTCGGCTTGATTTCATTTGAGTAAAAGTCCGACTCGAATCAAGCCAGCATAAGCATGAACATACCGTTGTTCTATTGGCTTTAACTCGAAGGTTAATAATTTGCGTCGGAATAAAATAGAAAACAAAATTTATAACTTCCACTCTTATGTGCAGCAACCAAATTTCTTTTTATTTAATTTTCCTCCCTTCGAAATTTACTTTTGTTTTTCTGTAACCTACTTTATATAACCTTGGATTGCTGTTTCTCAATAGCTGCAATCTCAAAATTAATGTATAATGTGTACCAATGGTAAAGATTTATATGTGCCAATATTTTTCTGGTCTGTGCCCCAAATTTTCTTGTCATCAAAGGTTTGGAAATTTAACATGGCTTTTTTTAATTTTTTTATTTTTTGGAAATTTAAATTTTCCTGTAATTGTTATATTTTTTGAAAATTTAATTTTGTCTTTATGTAACCCTTGGAAATTTATGAATACATATGCAATGTTGGACGTGAATAAAATAGAAATTTAACTTCATTGTCTGTTGTATGTGTCAAATTTCCTTTTCATTATTTAAGTTTTATGTCATTGGAAATTTAACTCTCTCTCTCTCTCTCTCTCTCTCTCTCTCTCTCTCTCTTTCTCTATAACTTATTTTTGCAAGCAGTCTAAACAACTGCTGTCTCATATATATGTGGCTACAGCAGAAACAAAATTCATAACTTTTACCGTCTTTCACCATTATATTTTGTTTTCATAACCAGAATTTCAAACTTAAATCACTATATTTTTGTTTAGATAAATATTATAAGGGATCTATGTCTAATTTAATCAATCAAGAAATAAAATAATGAGCATGACCTGCTCACCATTTATTGTTTTTACAAAGGAGGCAAGCTGATGGGCAACCTTATGTACAACTCAGACCTCCGAAATAAATCTAATTAGTCTCTTCCATTTCCATTAATCCTCACTAAAACCTACATATTGTGCTTCGCTACTTCCCATATACTACCCTTCTGTCTTAAACAAACAGAAAAACTTCTCTAAATATTAAACACATGAAAACATATTATATTCTAGACCACCCCTTGCACCGATGATCCTGATCCTTTATGATGTTTAAGAACAAGCACAATGACACTAATGTTCTCGGAACTTCCCCACCCAAAGCAAGTCAGCAATGCAGCAGCTAGGGAGCTCCAGAAGTGAACCGAGGTCCTGAGTTTCCATCATGGCCGGTACTCGGGTGCATGGTTCCTCTTTGCCGCAGTTGGGACTCCAAGGTGCGGTAGTCCCCAGCCATCACCACCCCGCACGGTCGAACCCATATCTCCAAAACGGTTCCTCTTCGCCTCGCCGGCGATGTCCGGCCACTAGCTCCGTCCTGCTCTCCCCCGCCACCTTTGAAAGCCACAATTTGAATTCATGGTTGGGATATCTAAGAGGTTGATGTCTAACGTAAAGTAAAAACCACTGTTATGCCACATTTTTAATTCCTCAAATATGAAAAAAAAAACAAATTATCATAAACAAAATTTTGACACGTTTATAATCTTTATATTTAAGTTTATAGTTTATCTGGAACTCTTATCTTCACAGTACAATCCATTTTATCTTTTACCAAATTTGTACATCTCCCAATATTGTTTTTGTGTTATATATAATAACCAGTAATTATGTTTTTAATTTTGTTTTACAACGAATTATGCTTTTGTGATAACTATAACATAATGTAACGTATTTCTTCATCATTTATAAATTTTTCATTTGTATTGTCATAAGTATGCAAATTAGACTTTGACCTCTCCAACCCTCTCATCGATAACTTTCAAAATTATGTCAAATATACGGTCCGATTGGCTGGGTGTGTGTGAGTGTGACAACAAATAATGGTGTGATAAAAAATAAAACAATAATAAGAACAGGAAAAACGCAATAAGCCCGCGTAATATATAATATTAAAAAATATAAGTTAACTTAAATTTAAGAAAAAAAATTCATTAATATATCATAAATTGCTAAGATTCAATATTGAAAATAATATATATATATATATATATATATTTAAATATATAAATATTAATACAAATAAATATAATTTAAAATATAGAATATTTATTTAGTTATGATATTAAGTTTTCATAATGTTATTAATGTGTCAATGTGTAAACTTACACTATTAAGTTTTACTTTACAATGACATATAGCTGCATTTTAAAATTAACTTTTTATAACAATATGAATTGTAACGATATTTTTTTTATAAATAATCGTTATAAATTTATATTTTTCAATAGTGATTGTGAAGCTCAAATTAATAAGTTTAATACTCGGAAGTCGGAACCCATTGATAAAGTCTAAGATAAAAAGAACAATTAAAGAAGAGTTTAACAAAGATGAAAAATAAGAGAATTAAAACAAAAAAAAATATTTTATTTTATCTATATCATCTAAGTAATAACTATAGATATTATAGAGCTTGAGGAAGTATGAAACACGATAATGTTATTATATTTTCTAGAAGAAAAATGTGCTTTGGTGGTAAATAGGTCAAAGTAAATATTAAGAATCCAACTAACTTTTATTACAGGAAATATGTATAAAGAATAAATTATTTCCTTACAATATTTTCTTTTTTTAATAACTTGAATCTTCGAATCTTTTGTTTTTTTTGTTTTTTTATATTACAAGGAAAATGAATCTTCAAGCACCTATTCATATATATATATATATATATATATATATATATGTTGAGATACAAAATTCAAATTAAGATCTCTTTTCTTTATTTAGTAAAAATTGAACCTAGCCCGTTCACCTATACATTACTATCGTTTTGATAGGAGCGCACAAATCGGTTTGCGAGTATTTTATGTTCGACTAAGGTTATCTTGAATTTGTGCTCGTTAATTTCATACCCATAAAAAGTACTCGGCTTGAAATGGATAGCTCATTAAATCGTGAACAAAGTTTGAACTAAGGAGAGTTCAGCTTTGCTAGGCTCAAAACTCGAGCTTGTGTGTTTGAATTCTATAAAATACTCTGCTCGATTTGGCTTGTGTAATATTCTTAATGTCAAGTTATTTATATAAGTTAATAACTTTCATACTTTATATATAAAAAATTACTTATATGAAAGTAATGCCAATAGTTAACATGTTACTTAATTACTAACCACTTAAACTAGTTTGAAAATAATAGTAATTATGCTTACCCAAAGTTACCTTTATTCCAAAGTAAAATGTAATAAATATAATTTATCAAACTTAATGACACTAAATTATTAATATATAGTGGTTGTGGTAATCGTACTCACTAGTTACTTAGTTAATAACTAGTTACTTTCTAATTACTAAGGACGTACTACCCCTTTACTTAGTAGTTATGAACTACTTATTAATGGATACTTAGTATTACTTTTAATTGTCAAAGACTTAGAGAGTATAATAAAGCTAAGTCATTTCATGAGCAAAATGTAATTTAGTTCTGTATGAAAGAGCGTACGTTCATAAAAAAAATTATTTATATTAAAATTTTATCATTTTTTCTTGTGAATTAAAAATATGTTAATAAAAAAAGGGCTATGAGCTCGATAGAACTGTCAAATTGCTAGTCTCAGCTCAGCTCAAAATTTAATTAAATACAAACTAAATTTGAACAAGCAAATGTTTGGATGTTTAGCTCAAACTCCGACTCGAAATGTATGACCAAGTACTGAACTAAGGTTGAATAAACTAGTTTAGAAACAAACCTGGTAACGAGCTTGGCTTGGTTTAAAAACGACTTGAATGTAAACAAAGCAGTGCTCAACTTGAGTCGCTCATTCACACCCCTATTTTTTACAAGCTAAGTACTAAGCGGGCAGAAAATTTATCTACAATTCTTAATTTTGAAATAAAACTCCCATTTCTTATCCTCACTAAAAACCTTAATGCGTTTCTAAACATCTGAAATTTCAAATCACATACTCGTTTGCATTTTCGTTGACATAAAATTTATATGTGAAACTCCAAATTTTTTATTTCGTCAAAAAAATACAAAAATTGAGCTCACGCTCACCCTATTCCTCACTAAAACCGGGGACTAAGCCGATAGGCAACCTTATGTACTTGTGCAACTCAGAACTCTGAAATAAACTTCTTCTCTTCCACTTCCATTCCTCACTAAAACATACATTTTGATTTTGTGCCAGCCTCACTACTTTTTATCGACTACCCAGCTATCTTACACCAAGTTAAAAGAAAAGCAAAAAGAAAAAAAAATTCTCAAAAAACACATGAAAACATATTAACTACAAGACACCGATGATCCTGATCCACGTTTAAGATCAACCACAATGACACTAATGTTGTCGGAACTTCTCCTACCCAAAGCAAGGTTTGTGAGCAATGCAGCTGCAAGGGAGCACCAAGTGAACCGAGGTCCTTCGTTTCCATCATGGCGGGTACTGGGATGCATGGTTCCACCAATGTTTCCCACATCGTCTACAAAATCTCCTGGACACGAGCTTCCCTCATTCAAACACCTGCGAGCTACATCGCAGGCCAAATCGTTGGATATCACATCCCATAAGCCATCACTGGCCAGGATCATGAACTCGTCTTCCTGGGTCCTCTCCATCACATTTACCTCCGGTTCACTAATCACAAAGGGTTTTAAGTACTTATCCCCTGCCAAGAAATGTAGGCCGGTAATTCAACATATCGCGAGCGTTAATATCCAAACAGAAGGCAAACATTAAATTTCATTCCATAAAACAACCACCATTGCACTAGTTAATGATATATAACAGATAGAAATTTTATCGACAAGACCAGATAATATTGATCTGACTAGTGGAGAAATTAACCACATATGCACTACACTACCAGAAAAAAAACACTGCACGGAGCAACCATAATTATCCTCGGCCGATTATGATAGTTTGATGTCTACCTACCATTCATTACATTACTTCCACAATTTAGAGCCAAATCATACACAATGGCTCTGGAATGCACGAGGAAAACAAAAATTTACTCACCAATGGCTCTGGACATTGCAAGTATCCCTTGAACCCGAGCACCATTCAAGTATATCACTCTACCGCCGGCATCTTCTATTCTCGCCAACTCATCGGGTCGATCTGGCTGCCATGTTTCACAAAAAGAGTTTTTAATCAAAAGCATATTCATCAAATGGAGTGAAAGCTGCAAATTATACACTTTACTCAATCAAAGTTCTAAGATTTAGTGCAATATTAAAGGCATAGTATATATATTTATGGATAGTATTACTTTGGATTAATTACTGGGTGTATTGACTTTGATCATCTATCTATAGCTAAACCTTGTGGTCGGTAGAGAGAGCGACGGCCGTACCACCCCGGCTAAGCACGGCGCGGGAGTCACCGCAGTTGGACACCACAATGAGGTCGTCGGCAACCACGGCCACCACCGCCGTCGAACCCACGATCTCCGCCGTGCTCCGCGCGCACCCGCACTGCCCACCAACCCACACGCACGCGCCCAACGCCACCTCGTCCATCCTCTCGAAACACCTCGCCGTCGCCTCCCTCCACCCCGCCGGCGGGATGCCACAATCCCCTCCCTCGCCGGGGATCTCGGCCGCCGCCCGCGACAGCTCCTTCTCCATGTATATGTGCATGCGCTCCCTACACAGCGACGCCACCTGCAAAAAGTGTCCTTGTAGCAGGATCGAAATATCGAAATAGAAGGAAGAAAGAGAGAGAGAGGTGTGTTTGATCACATGGGGGCCGCCATGGCCGTCATAAACGGCGAAGAAATGCAGCGAGTTCGACCCCAACCGGAAGAACTCCGTCCTCGCCGTCACCGCGTCCTCCATGTCCCGAGCCCGACCGGACAGCGACACCACGCCGTAGACCGGCGGTGCCGAAACCACCGAGCCGGCCGCCTCCAACGTGCCGGGAGACGACGAGGACGAAGAGCCCGCGGAGCATGCCCCGGCGGCTTCCGCTCCCGCCGCCGTCGAAGCAAAACCGCTCCGCTTCATCTCGCCGGCGATCTCCCGCCGCTCCGCCCTCTTCTCCCCTGCCACCGCGCCGCCGCCGAGGCGCGCCGCGGTGCGCCTTATCTCGATCCTCCTCCGGCGGGTCTCCCGGCACTTGTCCGAGAAGACGCCGTCGGTGGCCATGGCCAGATTGGAGGTTACCATGGCCGACGGAGAGGTCCGGTAGTAGGGGAAGGCGGCGGCGGAGGGGGAAGCATGTTCGGCGACGGGGAGGGGGGTGACGGGGGCGATTAATATATCGTTTTGGGGGGGTGGAGGGGTAAAAGTGGAAAATGCGGATGTAGCGGGAGAAGAGACGCGTGGTGGATATAGCGGCGTACGGGGAGCTGACCCGGATGCCCCACTTGCCCCTCACAGACCAACTCGGACGCAGATGGCGCTCGGGCTGGTTGATGACGTGTCATTCTAATTTTAGTTTTCTACGATATAATGTTCCCGTGTGACAAAATTTCCACAATTGGGTTAAGTTTTGCGTAATTACAAAAAATTGGGTAAAGGTTTGATTTAGACCTCTTTGCCCTTTCACCAGTTCAGGTTTAGTTAAAAAATAAAAAATCTATCACGGGGGGTCGACGGGGGTAGAGGGGTCATGATGAGAAGGGGAGATTGGATCTCATCACCGTCGCCACCGTCTTCCTATTCGTTGCCGCAGTTCTCATTTCCTCACCTCCTCCCTGTCGATATAATCCTCCACTTCATCCGCCATCATCATCCTCCTCACCACACCTCTAGCACAGTCATCCTCCCCACTGCCAACTTCCTCACCATCATTGCCGTCATCCTCATCGTGCTGGCATCATTCTTTTTACATGATCGTGAACAAAGGCTCCTCCTTTAACATTTTGATTGTTGTAAAGCTTTAAAATTTACATGTAAAGTTTGGTTTGAAAATACATGTAGAGTGGCTGTCTGAATTATTTTGACATAGCAATGGCATCAACACCAAGTTTGGAAATATTATATATATATATAAGGTTAATTGAGTGAGCCCAGATAATTTTTTTATCTCAAAGTTTAATATGAGCTATCTGATTATATGATCAATTTTGATATATTTTTTCATGAACAACGGTGCTACAGTGGTCGTGTCAGCCAAATCCGGTAGGATAGCCAAATATGGCCAGTCGAGGATGAATCTGGCCACTACTGGCTAAGTTCGGCCACCACTGACTGGTGGGCGGCCATGTTAGGCGAGTGGCGGCTGGACCTAACAGGTGGCAACTAGATCCGGCCACGAAAGGAAATTTTTCTTTTTTTTATGTTGTGACCGGTTTTGGTCATCGTTGGCTAGGTCCGACCACAATAGAAACATTTTATTTTGCCGCCCTAATAATGAGGCGGCTAGGTCCAGCCTGCGGCGGTCAAATCCATCTATGATAGAAACTTTTTTTCTTATTCCAACACTATCAAGCGGCTGGCAATGACCAGATTTGGCCGTATATTCAAAAACAAATTTGGCAGACGGCCACTACAGGTGAAAACTTGGCCACCCATAAAAATGGGGAAAATGGGGTGGAGGGTTTTATTTTTTATTTTTTTTCATCGAATCTAAGATTAAAGCTTGGGGTGGGCCTGGTAAGCTTTCCCCCTACATAGATTCTATTTTTTTTATTCTTATTCTTCTTCTATTTTTTTATCAACCGTATGCTCCCAAACTACATAGATTCTATTTTATTTTTTCTTGAGAAAAGATTTTTGGAAGCCCACCAAAACAAAAACCCTTAGAACTCTCCAACCAATACAAGCCATGTCACACTACGTAGAGATTGTGGAATAGATGGATGGTTGGTTACGTTAAAATGCTCGTCAATGAACGCTTTGGTGGCATCTTTCTAATGCATTTTTTTTTACTCACTTTCCACATGGCCTTCATCCTATCGCCTCCAACTTTTATCCATCCCGGCCCCCAGCTCTCCCCTCCAACCGCTTCACTATCGTACACCACCACATCTTCCTTCACCACCGCCGTCACTGCCATCTCTACCACCATCATCAAATTGAAAATGTTGAAGATGAAAGTATCTTTTAGGAACAATATGACAAAGTAAAGTTGTAATGACGGAGAAAAAGCATTAGAGTACACAATATATGGAGAACACTATAGCCAAGGAAGGCTCCAAGTGATAAAAAATGCAGGAAATATCAGAACACAATATCACGGCTTCTTCACGTTAAAAATTTTCCCCATTTCCATGTAATCTTTTACCCTTTGTTACAACACGAAACTGATCCACATGCCGGAATCGATGGTGGAGGTGTTGGACTCGTTGCAATCCGGGATGGTGGGGTTAGGTAGTGTAGAGGTGGCAAGAAGGGTGCTGGCCGGAGGTGGCACTAGCGCAGGTCGACCAGTCAAGGTTGCACCTTTTTTTCTGCTTGGAATTTGTAGAGGCAGGGGAGGTTAGAGGAGGGGTGACAAGGGAGTTGAGATGCAGGGAGGTTAGAAGAGACCGGGAAAAGACAGGGAAAAGGAAGGATGGTACAGCCGTGGCGGCGTCTAAGTGAGTGGGTGTTGACGGTGGTAAAGGGGAGCGAGAAGGGGACTCTATAGTAGGCACCGTTGAAGATATTGGGGGCGGAGAGTCAAGCAAGCCCAAGGAAATGCCCAAGTGCTGCAGAGATTGCTACAACGAGTGCATTCGGAACATCACACAAAAGAGTTTGAATGCGCAACTCATTGCGTCACCACTCTAGATTCATACTGCTACAACCGGGATGCATCGAAATTATTCGGCGACAACAAAGCTTCGGCCGGCCGGGGTCCCAAGCCTATAAAAGTACCGGAATCAAACAGGGAGTGCTACGATGCAGGACAAGTACCCCAGACTACTTTGAGTTCATGGAAACTGATCCAGTTACTTGTTCTATTGCATGCCTTGCCCCTGGTGTTGTAGGCTAGTGGGATGGCAATTGACGTCAATTCATTATTATTATTATTATTATTATTATTATTATTATTATTATTATTATTTTTGTTTTCTCGTTAGAGTTCATGTCGCCAAATACTTTTTGGATGTCTGATGAAAGAATAAGATGGAGAGTAAAGAAGATTGATAGTCTGATCTGAATTATATTTAGAATTCATGATTCAAGCAAAATATATAAAAGATCATTGTTCCTAATTTTTAAAATGCTATATGAGTGCCCATTCTTTAAGAGGATTTTAGACCAAGGAAAATAATCAGCCTGCTACAAACATAATGAATAAGTACAGATGTATAAATTATAGCACTTATTAATTATTAAAATTTTAAATTAAGCTATTATCAAAGATATTTAATGGGTACTGATTTTTTAATAATTGATTAGATCTTCCTAAGACCTTATTGTTGATTACCACTCTTTATGGGGCGTTTGGTTATAATAAAAAAATTTATATAAAATCTCTATAAAATTTTGTCACACTTTTTGATTTGTTATAATTATAAAAAGTAATAGAAGCGATAAAATTATATTTGGCGGGGAGAAAGAGAGGGACAAGCACTGGAAAAAATAAAGAGGGCTCGGCCCTCCTTTTTTTTCTAATATTTTAGAAAGTTTTTTGAAAATGTCTTTTACTATTTTATATTTTGCCAATGTTTTCTCAAGC
Source organism: Piper longum (assembly GCA_032619315.1). NCBI lineage: Eukaryota > Viridiplantae > Streptophyta > Magnoliopsida > Piperales > Piperaceae > Piper > Piper longum. The sequence goes on from JAVDBV010000939.1 coordinate 17,930, forward strand.
ACCTTTTTTATCTATTATCGTTGTCACTTTATATTTTGACAATTAGTGGACTCAAAACAATGCAATCAAACACTATTAGACTAGAACTGAGTATAAGTCCGTGTAAAGCAAAAATTGAACTAAACCGAATCGAAATTGTCAATTTTGCTAGGTTTCAAATTAATTCGGTCGTTTTTGGTTGGACTTTAACAAAATCGAGTTTCACATTGATATTTCGGTTCAGAATTGAACCGAAACGAAATGAATGAAATAATCAACTTTTTTTAAAAGTTATAAAGTGTATATTTTATATTAATATCACAATATATAATATTTTTATGATGAATTTTATTAATTTGATATGCTATATATTTAAAATGTTTATTATTGAATTCAGTTATTCAGTTATCAAATCGATGGTCGGTTTTTTGGGTAATTTGGTTCAGTTTCAATTCCAAGATCTCATCATCAAAAATAAATTTGTTAATTCAGATTAAAACAGAAGTGACCGAATGTTAACCAGTACTACTATGCACCAAAGTCGCCAATAGACTAGTTAGCCACCATGTACAGTATGTTACCTGGACTTTGACTCCATATATTGCCCATGGAGTGGTGTACTTTATCTCCAAGCTGATATAAGTGTTAGAATTATGTAAATAATTATACCTTTAAACTATATTAGTTCGACTAAAATACAAAGATGTAAATAATATTGGCTTTATATTTATTCCAGCTTGCCTATGTTGAAGTCAAATAGAGAACAATGAAATCTTATATATACTAACATAGAGTGGCCTTGGGAAAAGAAATCATGGACATTAACTCATCTTAGAACCCTCTAATAGAGTTGACGTGACCGAACACTACCATAAAAACTGAAGTGATCGATATCGACCAATGAAATTTACCTGCATATTTCTGAACGCAATTTCAGCCAAACACCTCCATCGGAAAATACATTCCCAATTTAGAAACGTCGGTTGAAACTCGAAACTCCCACTCTCTACAAATGTGAAATGTCACTTGCCCTTGTAAGAGAATCAAGAGATAGCACAAATCAAAAGAGATCATCATGAAATCTACCATGACAGCCAAGATTGTTTGTTTCCTGGTTTTTATTGCATTCCCCGCAATGCTGCAAACATCTGTTTCTGAAGCGTCCTCCTCTTCAGAACCCAAGACAACTAGGGCCGTATTGAAGGTACCCAAGATGGGCATGGTATTGAAGCGGGTACCCAAGAAGGAAGCCAAGTGTTGCATTGACTGCTACAAGAAATGCAACCAAAGCGAGCCTAACAAGTCCTCTGAATGTGCAACATACTGTGCATACAATGCCCACTCATACTGCAACTCTGCTGGGCACCATGAATTGGACATAGCCGCCTCCACAGCCTCTGTCGGGCCTCTGCTGAGTACCATGAAAGTGTCGAAAAAGTTCAAGCAATGCTTCAAGATGTGCTCGACCAGGCACGTCTGGTACCTCTACATCGATATTTTTTTCTTTGAATCTCATAACATTGAATGCGCAGTTTGCTGCAGCCGCCGCGGGGGCATCTGCCTTTGATTGGGCGTCACTTTTTCCCGAAGGTTTGGTCCTTTCATTGTTTATGATCAAACAAGTGACCTTTTTTTAGGTTTTAATTATCACACACGTCGTACAAATAAAAAAGTCCGGTGACCGTTAGTTGTATGATTTATATGTATATGTACCGTATATTCTGATGGATGTTAATAACATTTTACTGGGCAAGGAAGAATTAATGAAATTGATCACTTGTCTTCTTTATTAATTATTATTATTTTATATGTATAACCTTCTTATGTGATTTAATTTTCTCTTTTACTCCCTCACAAACAAATTCTTATACGCC
>JAVDBV010000940.1:0-19832 GCA_032619315.1 Piper longum
ATTGCCCCCTCCGCCCGCATGCCGCCCGCCCTGCCCCCTCCCCTGCGCGCCACTCGCTTGGCCCCAGCCTCATCCCCCTCCCCTGTCACCCGCCCCGTCGACCCCTCTGCCCGCACCATCCGTCGCCCCCTCACCCTCCACCCGCCCCGCCCCATCTCCCTCCCACACAGCCTGCCCCATCACACCTTTGCCGGCGGCAAGTTTCGGCCGCGAACGGCAGGGCTGGCGGTGGGCAAGGCGAGGGCAGAGTGTGCGGGGGGTGGGGAGGTGCGCTCATAATGGAGTTCCACTAGTTACTCTAATAATCATGCGTGAAGTGAAGGATTTGTTGTAGAAGATTCTCTCTCAAGAACTAGTTCCCTTTTCTTACTTTTGAGCCCCACTATTCTTTCTTTTTTTTCTCAAAAACTCCCTATCATATTTCTCACAACATATGAATGAACAGTTTTAACTTTTACGGTGCTTCTCAACATTACAATAAATAGCATTTTGTTTTTTTGCGCAAGTACTACAGCAACCTAGATAAATTGATTTTAGAAGTATCATTGGCCGGTCTATATGATTCGATACCACATCAATAACCCATCTCCAAACCAATCCCCAAATTTGACCACCTCGACACGAAGAAGCAATTCATATGAAACAAAATTGAAGGTAATGAAAAAGAAAATGGTGACTAGTACCCTGTTGGGGTGAATGATGAATTATCACTGGATGTAAGTGACCCTTTTTTACAAAAAAGGGCTACAAGTTATATGTTAGGCTAAAGCGGGTGTATAATTTATTCTAACTCAATTTTCATAACAACAACATTAATTACCCTCATTACAATTCGATCTCTAATATTTGTAAATGTTCTTATTTTCCACAAGCCCATTACAGATGTGCAAGGCCCATTCACACTAAAAGCCCCAATGTACAAAAACGCCCATCAACATTCTCAAGTAAACTATAACAATGACATAGATTTTGTACTTAAATTCTTCTTTGGTGACCAAAAATGAAAACCCTGAATTTGTGTATATTGCTTTGTAAAAATATATTTTTTCCTATTATTTTGAGTTAAAGATATGTTTGGATGTAAAGAAAGTGAAGAGAAAGAAAGTGTGAGAATTTCTCAGACTTTTGGTTGCCCATTAAAAATATAAAGAAACGAGAGAAATAGATAATGTTATATAAATTTTTCTTCTTTTCTAACCTGGTACATAAAAAATTATTAAAATTTTGATTTTTTTTTCATATCCACTTTTTTCATTTTTTTACGATCCAGGCGGACGGCGCAAGCGCTTGGATTTTCTTGCATCAGCCCACTTTTAGTTGTGGTTGACTCATTTTTTATATTAAAAAATATTTCATTGTAAATTAAGATTCAAAAAAGAAAAGTGTTAATTGTAATATTTTGTAATTAAAATATATCATTATAAAACCTATTAATTAGAACATAGATTTTAATTACTGAAATTAATAAAATCATAATTAAAATTTTACTATTGTGCATTACTACATTGATTTTAATTAATAAAATTAAAATCAAATCTGATCATTATAAAAGACAATCGTTGGTTGAAACCATATAAACAATAAAAAATATAATCCTAACATAACATCCAACTAATGAATTTCCTCATGAGTGGTTGAAAAGTCAAGGGTGGTTAAAAGAACGTGCCTCCTCTTAGCGATTACTTTGGACTTGTAGCCTTCTTATTTTTAAGTCTCATTTTAATTGAGTTAGTCCATTGCTAATTTTAAAGATATAGTCTAATTTAATAGATAACTTTCAAAAAATACAAAATAAATTATAATATTGTAAATATTTTAGACATAGATATTAATTTTAGGGATAGAATTTGATAAACTTATGGGATAAACAAAAAATTTATTTAGGATTTTCTATTTTTCATCGGTTGGGCTGGCTAGCATACCACATCATATTATTTGAATCATCTCTTCGTCACATATGCCAGGTCTAAATATTATTTGTAACGACACAGAAGTGTAAACTTGGGTTAACTAATTTCTTTAAAAATAGTTAATCAAATTAAATATTTATAGTCTATTCTCAGTTATAAATATTATTTTATCCTATGTGTACAAACTAATGGGTTAGTTATTTCTTTAAAAATAGTTAACAAAGTTAAAAATCTATAATCCATTCCCTATAAATAGGATCTTACTCTAATAAATATTAGATATAAAATTAAATTGAGGGATCTCACAATAGTGAAGTTCTAGGAAAGTATCATCTGAATCATCTCTCCCTCACACATAAGCCCACATTCACATGTGACACTTAAATCATCTCCTCCTCACATATACTAAGTCTACATTCACAAATGACAATAGTAAAATTCTGGGAGACTCTATCTGAATCATATTTTCCTTACACATGGTAGGTCTACATATTATAGTGAAGTTTTAAAAAACTCCATTGAATCATCTCTCCCTCATATATAGTGGGTCTACATATTATAGTGAAATTTTATAAGACTCTAATTTAGACTTACTAACTGTAAGACAAATTGAGGTAACACCAAAGTCAATACCACCATAAGGCAAATTGAGGCAATATTAAAATAAAATTAGGCTATGACTTGGTGACATACTACCACAAGGCAAACTAAGGCAAGACCAAGACTAATACCACCGTGAGGCAAACCGAAGCAATATTAAAATCAAACAAGGCTTTAATATCACCGTTGGAGACTCCAGTATTAAAACCACATGCTATAGTGAAGTTTGAGGAGACTCCAATTCCTTTCTCATACATACTATGTCTATATATTATATAATAGTGAAGTTCTAATAGATTTCAATTCGGGTTGGTTGACATATCACATCAGATTATCTTAATTATCTCCCACTCACACATGTTAGGTCTACATGTTACATTATAGTAAAGTTTCAAGAGACTCTAATTCAGGCTAGCTGACTTACCGCATCATACTATCCGAATTATCTCCCTCTCACACATGTCCACATGTTAATAGTGAATTTTAAAGAAACTCTAATTCCCCATCACACATGCTAGGTCCACATGTTATATTATATTAAAGTTCTTATTTGGGCTGGCTCGTATACCATATCATACTATCTGAACCATCTCCTCATCACATATGCTAGTCTACATATAATTTGTAACAACATAGGCCAAATGTAAATTAATAGGTTAACTCATTTCTTTTAAAATGGTTAATTAAATTAAATATTTATTGTTCGTTCTCGCTTATAAATATGATCTTACCTTACTAGGTACAAACTAATGAGCTAGTCATTTTTTTAAAAGTGGTTAATAAGGTTAAAGATCTATAGTCCATTTTATATAAATGAGATCTTACTCTAGTAAATATTAGATATAAAATTAAATTGAGGGATCTCACAATAGTGAAATTCTAGAAAAGTATCATCTAAATCATCTCCCTCTTACACAAAGTCTACATTCATACGTGACACTTAAATGATCTCCCCCTCGCACATGCTAAGTCTACATTCACAAATGATAATACTAAAATTCGGAGAGATTATCCGAATCATCTTCCCCTTACACATGCTAAGTCTACATATTATAATAAAATTTTAGAAAACTCCATTAAATTATCTCTCCCTCACGTATATTAAATTCACATGTTATTATAAAGTACCATAAGATTCTAATATAGACTTGGTAACATACTAAAGTGAGGCAAATCAAGGTAACACTAAAGTCAATACCACCAGGCAAATTGAGGCAACACTAAAATAAAATGACTATTATGAGGCAATTAGAGGTAAGACCAAAATTAATACCAGCGTGAGGTAAACTAAAACAATATTAAAACCAAATGAGGCTTTAATATCACCGTTGGCCCTCTGAACCTTACTAATTGAGTCAATGCTCAATACCAAAACGGTTGTCCCTTACAAGCCTCACAAACCAAATCAATACTAAAACTAAACCAGCTATAATATCAATGGGCCTGTGATACCCAAAAAGAGACTTTAAAAAGTTAAAAAATAAGGTTTGCCGTTTAACCAAAGTCACCGGCACCGTTCACGGGGATTAACCCAACTCTCCTCTCTCCTCCTCGTCGACTCCCTCGCCTCCCCCCTCCACCGTCGAACCCTCGACGTCATGGACGCCGTCGGCGTCGCCCCGAACGGCGAGATGTACGGTTTGGTGCTGGTGGCTTTCGTTAGGAAGGGGCAGCTCGATTTGGGCCTCTCCGTCTTCTACAAGCTCGCGCAGGCGTCGGAGGTCGGATCCATCGCACCATTGGCCTGCAATGTGCTGCTCTCCGCGTTGAGGAAGGCCGGGACGAGGGAGGAATTCAAGAAGGTGTTCGGGAGGTTGGTAGCGATCGGGTACTGGTTCGATACCTGCGGGTACAACGTCAGCATCCACTCCTTCGGTCGCTGGGGCGAACTGGGCGTTTCTCTGAAGCTGTTCGAGGAGTTGAAGCTCGCGCCGTCTCGGCAACCGGATCTGTGCACCTCCAACTGCCTGCTCCGGGCGCTTTTCATGGCTGGGAAGGCGAAGGACGCCCTCGGCGTGTGGGGGAGTTGAAGAACTCGGGCCACGAACCGGATGAGTACACATACCAGATCATGATCCATGGCTGCTAGCGAAGTTATAAGATCGAAGATGCCAAGGCGGTGTTTCGGGAAATGCAGTACAACGGGTTTGCTCCGGGGGTTGTCGTGTTCAATTCGCTGTTGAATGGGTTGTTTAAAGCCAACAAGCTGTCTGAAGCATGCCTAATGTTTGAGAAAACGGTTCAAGATGGCGTTCGAGCTTCCAGTTGGACTTACAATGTAATGATCTATGGATTGATCAGGAATGACCGGGAAGCTGACGCTTATGGTCTGTTTTGTGATTTGAAGGAGCAGTTTGTGGATGACGTTACCTACAGCATTGTTGCGGTAAATCTCAGTCGGGAGGGAGAGCTGGAGGCGGCGCTAGAGTTGGTGGAGGAGATGGAGGAGAGAGTTTTTTTTGTGGATTTGGTCACAGTGACCTCTCTCTTGATTGGGCTCCATCGTCATCAGAGATGGGACTGGAAGGAGCAGCTTATGAGGCATGTGAAAGACAGCACGCTTGTGCCTGATTGTTTGGAGTGGATGGCCAAAACGGAAGCTTTAATGAAAGCACCTCAGGATAAAAGGAAAGACTATTCGTCGCTGTTTGAGTCTGGAGATTACTTGTCTGAACTCTTGGCTATGGTAAGCTCTTCCAATGAGTCGAGAGTAGATGTTGATGCCAATGGCAGAAGTGAGGTGAAATATTCCTATAGTTGGTCATCGTCACCTTACAGTTAGCTTAAAAGCATCAGATAGAAGAAAGTTCGCAGCAATTATCTCTGTCCAAGGGAAGGAGGGTTGAAGGGCTGGGAAGTAGATCATTTGACATTGATATGGTTAATACGTGCGTGTCTGTCTTCCTTTCCAGGGGAAAGCTGAGTATAGCTTGCAAACTCTTTGAAGCCTTCGCCGCTGCAGGTAAGGATCCTTATAAATGTACATATAGCTTGTTAATGTGCTCTTTCGTCAAAAAAGGCTACTTGAATGAGGCTTGGGGGGTCTTCCGAGAGATGAGTAAGAAGCTTTGTCCAGCTGATATAGCAACCTATAATATAATCATACTAGATCTTGGCAAAATTGGCAAATCTGATCTCGCTGGTGCTGTACTCAATCTACTCATGAAGAAAGGTGGATATGTAGACATTGTGATGTACAACACTTGCTTTGCACATTAGGGAAAGCTGGCCACATGGATGAAGTTCGCAAACTGTTTAGACAGATGACTTCAAGTGGGATAAATCCCGATGTTGTGACCTTTAATACCCTTATCTAGTTCAAACGAAAGCCGGAAGAGCCAAAGATGCTTACAAATACTTGAAAATGATGTTGGACGCAGGTTGCTCACCAAATCATGTCACAGATACCACTTAGGAATTTTTAGAGAGAGAAATGGAAAAGCATAATCTTCGAAAGGATTGAATGAAGACTGATTGAGTAGTAGATTGGTTTTTTGGTGTGGTTGGATGCAATCTTGTATTCTTTATCATCCTGTGTAAGGTAATCCCCTCAGTTAGTGCAGAGTATGAAACTAATTATATGTTTCTAATGCAGTAACCTATGTCACCGAAGGGCATGAATGTTGAAGTGGATCCATGGGGTTACGTCATTGATTTAACTAAAATATTGGTTCGCAGTATGCCTTCATACACTGTGTAACAAGGTTGGAGACGGCCACTTCATTGTTGTATTAAGTTAATCTATTTATGAATCGACCAATCATTGGGGGATTGCCACGTCACTTGGAATTGCTCGCTTGATCATTCTTGCCTTCCTCTCTTCTTCATTGAGCAGTACTCCTCACAGTACCTCCTCGTGCCTCACCTTCGTCATTGCTGCATGTTTGTTTCCCACTTGTAGCTAGGAAGTCTTTTTTTTTAATTGGTTTAATTCTTTCATTGATGAGTGTAAGAAGATGGTTTTATATGAATGGTCTAAGCTAAAAAAAATTCTTTTTCATTATGAAAACTAGGGAAGATATTTGGGTAGATCTCTATCATTGCTCCCTATCTTGTGTGTCAAGGTTTATCGATTCATCTTTTTCGCTCTATCTACTACTTATTGTATAGAGACATGTTTGAATTAAATTGTGAAAGGGGAAGCACCTGGTGTTTTTAAGGTTTTAAATGTGTTGTTTGCATTCTTTATTTTGTATGAAACATTGTTTAATATCTGTCTGATCCTGATGTAATATATCATTTCCTTCTTTTGAGAGTTGTATCTCCCATCCTAGTTTGTTTTTTCATCCACAGGTTATTGCATTTTGATGTAGGAATATTCTTGCAGTTTGACCTGTTTGGTTGACAAGTTTGAATTTAAGGTTAGAAGGAGACAATCATGGTTTCAAATCGAGTGAATTTGCTAATGAAAAATAGTAAAGAATTACCAAAAATTGCGATCATAGCTTCTATCATGAAACTTTTTCCAGGTCATGCACCTGGGGGGGTTGACAAGCAAGGTCCTGTATTCTAGAGCTGTCCTGGGGTTGCTGCACCTGGGGGGTTGATAAGCAAGGTCCTGTATTCTAGAGCTGTCCTGGGGTTGCTGTTTGCCAAGTAATTGGAGTGCATTGAAGGTTCATTTCTTTGCTGCAAATCCCAAGGTTGGCTGTTTTCTTTGTTGTAGCTTCAGCTTGAGCAATTCCTATTAGTTTTTTCTTCTAGCAGTCATGGTTGAGCTACTTACTTTAAACATTTCCAATATTTCTATTTCATTAGGGTAAAGTAACTTGTCCTTGATGTTGCATGAAAGCGCAAAAGTGGCTTGGGCAAAACTACAAGTACAAAATGAATTGTAACCTAGATGCTTCGCTTGATTTATTCTAGATGGTTGGCGATGAGGGCGGGGTGCCCCGGGTTCATGGTGGGGAAGGGGGAGTTCTGGGTCGTAGGCAGGTACGGGGACTGTCGCACCATTTCCTGGGCTCTCCCGGTGGATGAGTACTACAGGGATGTGGTGATTTTGGATTTGGAGGGTGGGGGTTGGAGGGAGACGGGGGAGATGTGGAGGGGCAGCGGTTGAGGCTGGAGTCGGTTGTTTCCATTGGCGATTTGGAAGGGCCTGGCCGCCCTGGAATTTTCATGTTGGATGGTGATGATGTTTTCAGGTGATTGGCTCTGTCGAATTGTTTTATTATCAAGTATATCAAATTGTTTCCTGTGATTGATTGATTGATTGATTGGTTGTATGTTAGGTTACGTTACTTTCTCGATTGTTATTTTGTTTGTGTGAGTTTGAGTATGGCATGCATCCATGTATTGAGGATTGTGTGGATGAATCAGTGTGCCAAATTTGCATACATAGTGTGTTGGTTGTTTGTAAATAGTACAGTCTTGAGAATTGAGATGGGAAGGATGCTTCTCATTATTCTGCCGTTGGGTACTGTCGTATTTTTTTATATATATCATTTAAGCATGGACACGCTATGGTGATTTTAATTCTTCAGCTTGTATGCTTATTTACATGGTGCTTGACAGGTTTTCGGTGTATGTTAAGAAGTCTGATGGTAGAAATAAATGTAGGGAGAGGACGGGGAGATAGATTTTTTGAGACTAATCAAGATAAAACAATTTAAGTTTACAAGAAAAGCTATGAGAATCACGGATAAATGTAGTTAGTTAGTCAGGGAAAGTGTCGAGATAATACAGGGTCGGAAGGAAGATAATATGCAGAGATTTTGAGTCAGATTGAAGTGTATAAGAAATGAGGATTTTTACTAGTTGTATTTTATTTTTCACTGACTGCACATATTTTTTTAAAAAATTAACCCATTCTCCAGAGGAAGTGGCAAAACAACAGCCTTGGAGTTTACTTTAAAAAATGACTACAGATATTTATTGTTCATGTTGTGTAGTGAAAACCTTTCCTTAATGTTGAATTGTGTATGCTTTCCTAATGGGGAAGTTTTGCCAGTTTCTTGGAGACTGTCTTTGATATACCATCTTCAAATTTCCTATACCATACCCAAACTGCTTTGTTTGAATTGTGGTGGTAACCACTACCCCTGAAATTTATGCTGCCTGTTATGATTACCGATACCATGCCCAAATTTCTGACTGTTACGTCTCCTTCATTGCACTGATGCTGCAATTCAGGCCATTTATTGATACAAAATTAAGCATTTTTTAAATCTAAATTCCACTGTATATGTGCAGAATTCCTGTTTGTCAGCTTCCATGTGGAAGCTAGCTGGATACTCTTCATATTGGTTTTGCAATGGAAGATGACTATATTAATGTTTCTCAATTAACCATCTTATCATGCTGGCTCTTTAATTGTTTATGAATGAATATGGTCACAATGATGTCAAAACTTCAAGCTCCATTTATTATCCGCTATTTCAAGGGTTGCAATGGGAAGCAGAAGTGACAGAGAAGCTTTTCATTTTGTTTCTAGTATTTGACATATTTTTGTGTCATTAATAATTGTGAATGCAATAAATTGGTGCCACAAAGTCATTAGGCTGGGATAAGGTGTGGAGAAACAAAGAATTTTTGCTTTTGGTTCAAATCGTTTTATCATCCATAGTAGAAGCTAAAATGATTCACGACATTATCTAAAATCCACATTGTTTTATCAACTGAAGCTTCATTCTGAAGCCATTCATACTTCTTTTGATTATTTATTGCAAACAAAGTATTCAGTGCCATGGCTGAATTGGTATATATATGATCAAGGTTCATTTTATCTCTCGCAAACTCTATTTTAGCAGCAACGATTGAGGAATAGAGGTTTTAGACATGCTTCTTTCATTGTAGGTGATGTTTGCGGTTTATGTTGATATAGTGCCTTAATTATGTAGAAAAATCGCATACATGGAGGATTTATTTGAAATGGATGTTTCTATTATATTATGTAGTTAGTATTGCTGTTTTTATTGTCTAACTTCAGCAGGGATAGTCTATTGTGATACCATTTCATGAACTTGTATTTCATTTTTTATATTAGTAGACTGTGTGCTAATTTGAGGATGATGGAGGTTTGAAATGCAGAAACATGATCAACTCATAGGCTATAATATGTGTTGTCTGCCTGCACATGCAAGTTCTTGGCAAGTAAATATTTTCATTATTTGTTATAGCTGCTTTTCTGAACTTACATGTAAGAATTATAGTTTTTTTTTTAGTATTCCAATTAAACTGGATCTCCGTCCATTTAGATTGAATTTAGATAATGATTGGCAAGATTAACTGGGCTCAAATTAGTTAGATACATGTCCTAGATATTTTAAAATTGGACTTGGGAGATATATATTAGCTTGCCAATATGTCAATAATAGCCGCTATCCTGTTCTTTTAATATGTGTTTTTTAATGTGATGCAAGTTATTTGGTTGTCCCAGTTTTTATAGCAGGATATTCATATATTGGAGATTTTATTTGATAGGTTAACATAATGTTTTCGGTCGTGTAAGAGGAAATTGGGCATGCTTGAGATCTTGTGGTGGATTGAAGATTTCCTAAGATATTATTGTTGGTACTTGGAAGCTCTAGTCCCTGGTTTCCAGGTGATGTGCCGTTTGTTTAACAGATTTGTAGCAACTGCAAGCCATAATATAAAGAAAAAAAGGAACTGGTATTGGTGAATTTTAAGACAACGATATTCCACTTCTCTGTTGTGTACATGCTGGAGCACTCATTTGCTGATCGGGAATTAGGAATCTTTGCCTGATTGGTGAATGCATTTAGCAAATGCTGACGATCATCAATTTTTGTTATAATAATCTTTTATAACTATTTTTCTTATGGGAGATATGCCTATTCATTTAACTTATCTTTGATTAATGTATTATACGAAATAACTTCCAGTTTGAACCATTGGATATTCTTGCGATTGTTGAATCCGTCCCACAAGCATATAGTTTTCACTTTTTGATGTTGTAAAGGACAAAACTGTTGTTTGAGCTATTATGTTTTTTTTTTCTGGGTTCCAGATTTGATATAGAGAATAATCATTGGTTTAACGAATCCACTCTTCCTAGAAAAACACCACCTGATTGTTCGAGCGGATTTGTTGCTCTTCGTGGGGAGCAATTTGTGATGTTTGCATTGCCGCATTCTTAGGGACTCTGGCGAGTATCGGAAGGCAAAGCATAAAGTTGGTTTGTTCATTCAAATTTACTGATCGAAGAGCAGGAAATGGAGGCTCATGATGACAAAGACTCCTTTATGGTCTCTGAATTTTAAGACTGCCATCATGTGTGCCATCAAAGTCTGAACTGAGTCATCTCCATCATTGCTGGCTGTTTGTTATGTCCATATTATGTGGCATTTATGTTTGGTTGTTTAGGTCATTACTTACTGTATATAAGGACACCTTATTGAATTGGGCAAAATATTTTTTTTGTAAATATTGACACCCTTGATCACTTAAGAGTAAGAAAAACAAGCTTATATACAGATCCTCATTGATTTGTTTTATTTCAGTGTTCAAGTGATTCCTTGTGGTATTATTACTTTCTGTGAGTAGCTACTGTCGTAATTTTCTCGTATCGCATAACCAGACAAACATCCCTACAAATTTACATCAGATTAATGTCATCCATACGATCAACATAGAAAAGACGTTGATTATGATAATTCAACAACACAGGCTTAAGTAGTCCATTGGTCCATTTGATCACCATCTGAACAATCTAGGAGGATACCTCATTTACCTCCAAACCACAGACCACAAACTAACCATTGTCAACCGACAGCATATCTACTTCTAGTGTCTAAAACCGTGAAGGGGGATCAATTATTTCATGTAGTCTTAAGTAAGCACCATGACCATCAATTCCCCTCTTCCTCAGAGCCAGTTTTCATATAGAGCGGTTGAGACCCGTCTCCACTCTGTCCGCTCCGGCCATCGGAGGACCCAAATTCAGCCTTGCCGGAACCTGGCAAGCCCCTCGCTACAGATGGCAAACCCTCCCCGCGGCCAAAATCCGGGAATCCCCCGGCAAGACTGCCGGAACTGCTGGCCCCCTGATCAGTAGGGATCATGTGTAGGCTGCTGCTCCCTCCGGCATTGAATCCCATTTGGCCATGGAGGGTGGCCTGCTGGCGCTGCTGCTGCTGCAAAAGTGACAAAGGCTGTTGGGCATACAGCATGGAGGAACGAGCTGCCATGAGGGACTGTGGCGACATTGGGTGCATTTGTTGGTGTGGAAGGTACCTTCCACCTGCCTGCACTGCGGTACTGGCTTGATACTATGTACAGTTTACATGGTGTTAGTATGTTATCCTGTTGCAAATATTCAGAGATGGTGATGTGAGTGTTTTGGTAGATGGAATATTGTAGTACCTGAGGGTGGATGGTGGGTGGTTGGGGCTGTGAATCTGCAATAGCCGCCAAGTACATTAGATTATGTTGCAGTCTGGCTTGGTTCCTGCACAGATTAGCACAGTAATTGGTCAATTTACAGAGTTGGTATGAACCATGAATGCAATGAACTCAAAGCGTAAATCAAGGGCTTGTTGCCAGTTTCTAGAAGGGTGCACCTACGAACGTGCATGCATGCAGCATTTTGTCAATTAGCACATCAACGATAACTTGTAACAGTTTCAATACAATTAACTGATGTAATTTGCAGCGTGTAGAAAAATAAATTGAAGAACACAATGTGAAATATTATTGTTTGAAAGGATTGAGAGGATGACAGCTGCATGATCAGTGGATTAAAATATTACTCAATATCACGAGAATTCTCAGAGCTTTGCCTTGAGTAGGTTCATTCCTCGAGGACACGGCTTGTCCTCTTTCTACCCGACTCTTGCGACAATTTGTTTATTTAACCTCAGAAACTAATGATTAGCAAATATGCCAACGTTTCATTCTAGCCAATAGCCATAAAATGTCAAATGTTGGCGAGGCCAAAATGCCGATAATTGTGAATATTTTTAGCCATGCCCCCGACCCGTTTTCTATAATCAACCACCTGTATCACTCATTTATTAGAAAAGATTAACAACTTTTATACGTTGGTTTTTCAAGTAATTAATTTTTACAAGGTGATTATAAGTAGTGATTATAGCCTTATATAAAGTTAAAAATGTTTTGAAAATTGTATCTCTAAAGCAACTCATGACAAGGATGCTAATCCACTAATCAACAAGAGCATGAGACAAGATAATCACCGTATATTGGGCACATTTTGTTAAGTGTACTACAACAAATGACAATGGAGAAAACAGAAAGGAAACAATATAAAAGCAATATTCAACACTTACTCGGCACATTCGCTGAGCTTTCCAGCGTTCTGGTTCTCAAGAATGGTCAGAATTAACTGTTTGTTCTCATCCAGGTACTGCATCCAGTGAACAGAAGTATAATTACACTTGTACTAGGAGGAAAAAAATGGAACGCTTCGTTTAATATAGAGACAGTATGACTCATAAATTGAATATTGTGGACGTTATATTAGAAGTTTAGTACGTATCCTACATGCTAGGGGAAAGTATTTTCGATAAGATCATTTTCTACAAATGCTTTCAGGTTTTTGTTATAGTGCTCCCCAATCTAATCTAAGACCAACCATTTTTTTCAGCATTGAATTGGCCAAATAAATATGGGATTTTTTGACAAAAAATGAATAAAGGATAATAGCTACAAATTAAATGATAAGAGTGAAGAGATCAGCATATAAAGATACGAATACATATTAACATAAAGATCACTGAATGCTGGATTGGCCAACCAAATGCATGAAGAAATATTCGACAGACTAAAAGATCAGCAAGAACCTCTATATATAGAAGGACAAACTAAAAGGACCTTATCTTTATGCTCAACAGAAATAAAACACACACACAAAGTTACAATCGAAGAGTTGTATTTGCAATATTTAGTACTTATTGCTTAACTCGTATTGTAGAAACTTTGTGGATATCGCAATTGATAAAACGCATGCAACAAACAAATATTGCATGAAATGAACAATCTTTAATTGCAGCCTTTTCAAATGTGCTGTGCATTGAAAGTAAAAGATGCATAAGCAAATTTGTGCTCTGAAAGCTTCCAAATTTTGTACTTATCTTAAATCGCAGATGCACCATGACAAGGCTGATAAAACACAATTAGAGCAACATAAATAGGATAACTAGCTCATACTCCCAGATTTATTAACTTATCCAAGCTTATGATTTAGCTGAGATTTGTTAAAACTAGAACTTAGGAGGAAGAATTACAAGTGAATTTCGCTTTCAGAATATTAACTATGTACACCATAAAAAATGTAGCAGCGCCAAGGTCCAAGGCGCTAAACTTTGGCTTCTACCCGAGAGACACAACTATAAAGGCTATGAAAATTAAAAAGAAAAAGAAAACTAATTAATTGACAATACTGCCTCTTTACCATGTACTGATTTAATCGTATATACAAAGGAAATAAAGCATTATTTGGTAGGTTTACTTCCAATCTAGTGATAGAATCTTACATGATTTTCTTCAGAGAAGTATGGTTTCCTGGCCTAGACCAGAAAAGGCTATCAGTTCAAACAAAAGAAGTAAGCAGCTTTTTTATAAGAAAAAACATAACATCTTTCCTCATTACACCCTGGATAGGTTGCAGTTGTTTATGGATAAATACACAAACCAAAGTTGATTGTCATCCCACAAACTCATAACTACCATTTATATACTGTAAACAGTAAAGTTATTGCATCAACAATATTTTTACAAAAGATGAGCCTGGCGAGTAGTAATGTATATAAATACGTATCGACAAAGCACAAGGCCGCACAGAAAACATACTTTTTTGGTCCTAACAGATTCTGATCATGGCAAATCTTGCAAACCCAACACAGGCCAATCTCACTGGATAAAGAAGGACAAACAAATGACACAAAAAAAGAGAAGGAAGTATGGAAAAAGCCACGAAGCATGGGAGAAGGGTGCATCTGCATGAAAAGACCACTCTTTTGAAAATAAAAAAATCCCAAGTTTTCCCAACAGAACTCAATCATAAACAAACATGGGCAAACGGAGCATAAAATCACAACCCATAACAAAATGATCATCAAACAAGCAAGTGGCGGAACGGCTTTATTAGAAAAGTAGCTTGCAACCAAGAAAACAAATAAGTAGCTTGCAACCAACAAAACAAATAAGCGGTGCTAACAGATAAACAGCTAGCGATGATAAAAAGGACTGATCATCCATCAAAGTGGGTAGAAGCTGGATGGAGTGAGAAAAGAGAAAGAAACCTGCTGGATGATATCGGTGGTGACGGCGTTGGGGTTTAAGGATGTCATCGTGGGCTGCATCCGAACCAGGTGTTGCTGCTGTATTTCACCTTTATCTCTATTCCTCTCTCTTTCCAAGTGTTTCTTTTTCTCTCTCGTTGATGACCCAGGCCAGACTTGGGCAGGGAAGTAGAGAGGCTTGCCAGAGATGCTCGCCCTCTCCTTCTTTCCCTCTACTGTATGATCTCTCTCTTCTCTATGACTTGACTGGAACCACACAGGCCTAGCAGCAGAGATGCTCTTCTTTTCCTTGCTTTCTCTGTATACCAGTACAGGTTACAGTTCATCAGTCATTGCAGGTGGTCTTGCACTGTCTGCTTGTGTCAAAATGTGAAAGGGTTTTATATTTCAAACGCAGAAATCCAAAGTATACTTTGACGAAGTAAAGCAGCCAAAGCTTGAAAGATCAATAAAGGTCAGTTATAATAGATGTTGGAGAAAGATTGAGAGAGGATCTAATAGCGATAAAAAGTATTATAATTATAACATGACCATTAAACTTCATAAATTATATATAACTCAATTTTGTACTTTATGATTGACATGACACAGTTAAAGCATCGAGTACTTAAATCAAGGAGGGGGGGGGGGGGGGGGTGGGGGACTTTACACCATACATACAGAAGGTTGGTGGGCATTTAAGAAGTGCACCTTACAAAGATATGCATGGTTCAAAAACTTTACATCATCAATATTTAGATAAGTCCTAATTAGCATTTTTTACTTTGAGTTGAATCATATTACATATATACGTATTTAATCAATTTAGATCAAATACATGTGTTGGGAGCTAACTTATACAAGGATTTTTTGTTTTGGGTAGGTGTTTTAAACTTATAACAGAGGCCCATTTAGATCAATTATGCAGATCATACACATAATTGGACGCATCTTCATTCGTGAAAATGAAAATCATCCTTTTTTTAAAGGCAAAACAGAAAAAGAAAATAGAAGATCTTTTCATAATAGAAGGATTGAGAAAGTTAGGGAAGGGAAGGTTTCTTTGGACCAAACTCACGTGTCTGTTGGTCATTGCACTGTTCGGTCGGTCACTCTGTTCAAAGGCAACCCCCTCCCTCCTTTATTGTCCTTCTCCCCTGCACTGTCCCATCCCCAGCTTTACCATCTCTCTCTCTGCACTCCCCTCCTCTACCAATATAACAAGTTTACAACTACTGCCAGCACTTACCTACCATTCAAACTTTTGGCTCATCGTCTCCTCCACTCCCTTGGCCTACGACCAACATAAAAAAGGATCATATTAATATTTTTACCGTGTCTACCGTCTGTGGGAAACCCCTATATGTGAGTTCCTTTTTCAGGATCTCACCATCAAAACACCTGTCCCCTTGTCTCGTAACATGGTGGCTGTCCCTTTGTTGATTTGGACCAGACTATAGTAGACTGCAAGCCTAACACATTTCCTTTACCTTCTTGTGGGGTGCACTTGCAATATATTTATCCATTAGCCACAACAAAAACTCGTGTGAACTTATCTCCTCTCTCCGGGGATGCCACGTTCATTGCAGTACATCGTTGGGAAAAAAATGCACATTATAATACATACGGAGAGTGCAACCCTTTCTGTTTGATGATTGATCATCTCCGCGAACATAAAGCGATGTGATGAAAGTAAGTGCTATGGTGAGGACTAATGACGAGGGCAGCCAGTGGCCGGAGTCCCATGTCTTGTACATATACATTGTTTAGAGTAGCTTTTAGCTGGCTAGCTGGGTAACCTACTTGTGCTGAGAAGAATCACTCGAATAAAAGATAGCTTTCAGGCGTTTTGGATAGGTACACAAGACCTTTTTTAAGTCACAAGATAAAAGATAGTTTGGGTTTAAAAATAAATAAGTAAATAAATAAAATTTAAATTTTTATTTATTTATTTATTCAATCAATAACTAGTATTCTATTTTTTTGAACATCTTCCACTTAGATAAACTTATTAGAAGATTGATGGTCAAAATTATTATCTTAATAAATAATTAATTTAAATTGAAGATTTATTGACTCGTATATCCCCACTACCGACCTTGCCTTAATAAATATTGGATTTGGGAGACATTGCATAGATACATAATTAATACATTATAGCAAAGAAAATTTTCCAAAAAAAAGTAGTTAATGGTTATATTACGATCAAGTAGATAAATCTTATTTATATTAAATATATTTTTTCAAAAGCCAAAAAATATCCTTATCATTTCTAACTCATCCCTTCTCTACCCCATTTGTCGTGTATTTGTAGCAAATTTGATAGGTGCGTAAAGGATTTGTAATATGTAATATTAGAATTTAAATATTATATATTTTAGATAAGTAGTAAAAATATAATTATATCTTGACCATTTGATGATCAAAGAAATAATGAAAGAGAATATTAACTAACTACTAAAGATGGGCTAATGCCTCAATAATAGTGTCAAAATCGATTCACTTATAATAATAAAAGTTATATATCAAGCATTAATTGCACTGTTTATAACCCAATACCAGATGCTTGCAAGCTGACAATATAAAATACAAGAGGTAGAAGAGAGTGCAGTTTATTGACGCAATTGAACCAAATTTTTGAATACCTATTTGATCTCAAATCGAGCAAAACAGAGTTATCATACTTGAGTCTTTGAGAAAAAAGAGTTTAGTTAAGTTTGTTCAATCTTCTCTTATACTAATCTAAATTATGGTTACACAATCTTAATAATATATGATTAATCAAGTTGATGATCTATAAACACATCTTCGCTTATATATTAAATTTTATATTAGGATATGTTAGATATGAGATAATTTTTTATGAGTTATTAAATTCCATTCATTTTTAAGAAATTTCGTCCTCGAAATTACTTTCTTAGATTATATGTGTAACACTCTAATTTTGGTCTACCTAAAAACCGAATCAAAATTATTACGATTAAATTGAATCATGTCTAAATCAATTAATATGTAAGACTCAAACGATAAACGGATCGAAATAACCATCTTGTCCTTTTGAGAAAGGATGACGTTGTTAATGTGCAATCAACACTCAACTAAATATACATGAATAAACATACGTGAACACAAATCAAATACAAACAAAATAATGAAAGAAAATAATGGCACAATGAGTTCAAGTGTGTGTGACATCTATTTGTCTTTTCACCAAATTTGACCAAATACATAGTAACACAAGACCTATATATATAATAGGAAAAATATCAGTAATGAGTGTTATTAGTTTGAAAAATAAATACTACAAACTGACAAGTAAAAATTAATTTCCATGAGGAAATAAAAACCGTATATACTTTTTATGGGAACATTCAAAAGGCATCTACTGAGGAGTCATCAAGCTGCAGACTCGATAGCATTTCGAACTAAACTGGTGCTATGCCACTCTTAGTAAATGACTTTCTTGACAATAACTGGTCCCACTCTGTGGAGAAAAAATACATATCATAAGCTCTCTTTATACATCCATATAACTCCTATCTTAGAGCATAAAATCCAAGTACTCTCAGACAATCCCATTCAATTCCCTTTAATATCACAAATTTAGACATGCGTTGTATACAATAGTACCTCTTTAATCCATACCTCTCTGGGTGTGAGAAAGCTCAAGACATAGAAATATCATGATCCATCGGGAATAGAATAACCCTCTCACTAATCTAAAGCCTAATGTGACCTGCGTATGTGCCAGTTCATGGTGTACGCGAGGTTAAATTTACTAACTCTCCCCTTACTGAAAACTCAATAAAAACTATATAGAGGGTTGAGAAAAGAATTATATAAGCATGCTCAAAGGCAACGTGAGGTGGATCTAAGTTCGAAAATAACACGGGGGGTTTCATCATCGAGAGTTAACAATCAAAAGTAAAAATACGTCTAAATAACCCTTGTTAAGTGGGGTCCGATTAAACAACCATTTTACACATCTAACGATCTAAAAATGAAGTCCATGATAGAATAAAAAATAAATCTAACAAGAGTATTAACGGACATGTAGTCCAAGCTCTAAGCGCACTAGTACATCTATAACGTGCTTGGACTCCAAGACCTACATCAAAACTTATTGCTAAGTAAAAAATAACAGCTCTATATGATGCATAATTGTAGTGTGTACTCACATAAATAATAACATGACAATAAGGATAATGCTAAATAAATCTACAACTAAAGACTCGACTTGTAAATCAAGGCACACACAAATAATAAATAAATAATAAATAATAAATAATTCAAATAACTAAAAGAAAAATAAATAAATAATAAGTACACTAGGAAACACAAAATAATAATAAATAACAACTAAACATACTTGAAAATAAATACGTGAATAAATTAAAAATAATAATTAAATAAACACACTTATCTAAATGAAAAATAATTAATAAATAAATAATACATCAATCAAGATATAATAATAATAATATAAATAATAATAAAATAAGTTTGTGGCCAAATATGAGTAACTATTAGCACATACACAAGTAAGTAATAAATAAATAAATAATTACATAAATAATCACACAAATGAGTAAATAAATGAATAAATAATTAATAAAATTAATCATAAATAATAATAGTATAAACATCAAATATACGAATATATTACTAAACACGAACAATTAATAACATGCGAGCAATAATTAATTAATTAATTAATTAAGATAAATACGATCAAGAATAATATTAACAAATAAATACATCATCAATAATTATAATAATCATACAAGCATTCATCACATATGACAATTATTTAAATAATAAGAAATAAACAATAATAAATAAATAAATAAATAAATAACTAATAAATAATAAATAAAGAAAAATAATAATAACATCAACATATATCAAAATATGTGAATATCTATTTATACCTAAAATAATAAAAAATGAATAAAACAGGTTGAAAATGACTGCCAATCGACTAGGGTTAGTCATTTAAGTTAGATCGAGTCGACTTAGTAGAGTCAAGTAATAGGGCTGGCTGGGCAAGACTTGATTAGCTTGGCAGGGTAGCTTAACACGGACATTGGCGTGAACAAGGCGAGGTGGACACAAA